>PQFF01000323.1:124507-158337 GCA_003547095.1 Diversispora epigaea | reverse complement strand
GATTATGAATTCAAACATTATAGATGTGCTGCACATGTTTTAAATATTGCAATTAATCATGGAATGGAATTAAAAACAGTAATTATTAACAAAGTTAGAGTATTTGTTAACAAAATACGTCATTCAACAAGTCTCTGTGATTCACTTCGTAATTATTGTAAATTAATTAAAAAGAATTATCTCAAACCTGAAATAGATGTTTGTACTCGTTGGAATTCTACATTTTTAATGTTAGAAAAATTTAATCGAATGCATGAGGAATTAGATTTTTTGATATGCAAAAATAAAAATTTAGCTATTAATTATCTTGAAGAAGAGGAATGGATTCAAGTTCAATCTATGATTACTTTATTAGAACCAATGTATAAAGCAACTAAAATTCTTTCATCAAGTTCTTATTCAACAATTGGAGATGTGAGGCTAACTTTTGCTGGTATTCTTCAACATATTAATTTGTATAAAAACAATTATACATTAGAAGAATGTATGATGGCAGATTCTATAAGACATAAACTTGAAGAGTATTGGAAAATTTTAGATGAATCTACAACTATTTCAACTATTTTAGATCCATGTTCAAAATTGCTTATATTTTTTTCTGAGGATCAAAAAAATTCAGCAATTAATCTAGTACGTTCAAAAATGAATCTATATACACCTATTCAAACTAATTCAAATGAAATTATTTCAAAGATTACAAATGCAAGATCTTTTTTTGAAAATCTTATAACACAACAACAAAATGAAAGACAACCTATAGAAGGAGAATTGGAACGATACTTAGCTATACCACTAGCACAATCTGAACCATTAGTTTGGTGGTCACAATATGTTGACAAATTTCCAATATTATCAAAAATGGCATGTAATTATCTTGCTATTCAAGGAACAAGTGTTCCTTGTGAACAAATTTTTTCTATTGCTTCACATACTTTAACAAAAATTAGAAATCGTCTTAATCCAGAAACAGCTCGTGCATCATTATGTTTAAAAAGTTGGATGGAACAAAATATTGGTATAAAAAAATAAGTTGAATTTATATTTGATTTAATTGATATTATAATGGTTTTATAATTAATAATAATACTTTTTTTTATGATTAATAATAATATTTTTTTTAATTAATAATAATAATATTTTTTCTTTATAATTAATAATATCTTTTAATTTTAAATAATAAAAAAATAATAATAATTTTAAATAAAAAAAACATCAATAATTANTTTCCAATATTATCAAAAATGGCATGTAATTATCTTGCTATTCAAGGAACAAGTGTTCCTTGTGAACAAATTTTTTCTATTGCTTCACATACTTTAACAAAAATTAGAAATCGTCTTAATCCAGAAACAGCTCGTGCATCATTATGTTTAAAAAGTTGGATGGAACAAAATATTGGTATAAAAAAATAAGTTAAATTTATATTTGATTTAATTGATATTATAATGGTTTTATAATTAATAATAATACTTTTTTTTATGATTAATAATAATATTTTTTTTAATTAATAATAATAATATTTTTTCTTTATAATTAATAATATCTTTTAATTTTAAATAATAAAAAAATAATAATAATTTTAAATAAAAAAAACATCAATAATTATAATTTAATTAATAGTTTATTATTTACATATATTAATTTCAAAAATTCTAATTAATAATTTTAAGATAATTAGAAATAATGTTCTTAATTATTTTTACAAGTCCTTTAATATTACAGTTTTTTAAATTAAATTGTGATATAAATCTGTAATTCTGCAATTAATTATAAACTTTTGTGTAATAATCTTTTTATTTTCAAAATCTCTCATTTTTTAGCTTCAAAATAATACCTTTTTTTTTTATCTCAATTGGATAATTTTTGATTGAGATATTTTAAAAATAATAATTTTTATGTTATTTAAAGTGATTTTGTATAGGTAATACCATAATCTGTAACTAATAATTGTGGATACCATCTTTAAAAATAATTTAATTAATTTATAACTAAACTAATGATTAAACTGATGGTTGAACTGACAGTTAAATCAATTGTTAAATTGATAGTTAAACTGATGGTTAAACCGATAGTTGAACTGACAGTTAAACTGATGACTAAGTTAACAGTTGTACTGATGGTTGAATTAATAGTCAAACCGATGGTTGAACTGATGGTTAAACTGACAGCTAAATTAATAGTCGAACTGATGGTTGGAACCGACGGTTAAACTGACAGTTGAACCGATAGTTGAACTGCGGTTTGGAACCATGGTTCGGTTTGACTCTAAGGTTCAACCGATGACTTTTGAACCGAACCGAACCGAGTCGAACTGATAACATCCCTAGGTGTTCATAGAACGCTATAGATCAGTGTATTTTGGACGCACTAGAACGTTTATATTTAACACTAGTCGAAATGATCCAATTCAGCTAAAATTCGGCTGTGTGATTTTCAACCGAAATATAACCGAAAGTCAGCCGAAATTTTTCTTTTTTTTTTTGCCGATTGTTATGCCGATTGGCAGCCAATCGGCAAAAATTCGGTAATAAAAATTCTGATAGAAATCAGAAAGAAATATTCAATAATCGGAAAGAAAACGGTAAGTAAATTTATTCAAAATTCTGATAGCAATCAGAAAGAAATATTCAAAATTCGGAAAGAAAACGGTAAGTAAATTTATTCAGAATTCTGATGGAAATCAAAAAGAAATATTCAAAATCCGGTAAGTAAATTTATTCAGAATTCTGATGGAAATCAGAAAGAAATATTTAAGAAATGTTCAAAATCCGGTAAGTAAATTTATTCAGAATTCTGATGGAAATCAGAAAGAAATATTTAAGAAATGTTCAAAATCCGGTAAGTAAATTTATTCAGAACTCAGATAGAAATCAGAAAAAAATATTCAAAATCTGGTAAATAAACTTGGTCAAAATCCCGATAGAAATCAGAAAGAAATATTCAAGAATTGTTCAAAATCCGGTAAGTAAACTTGGTCAAAATTCCAATAGAAATCAGAAAGAAATATTCAAAATTCGGAAAGAAAACGGTAAGTAAACTTGGTCAAAATTCTGATAGAAATCAGAAAGAAATATTCAAAATTTGGAAAGAAAACGATAAGTAAACTTGGTCAAAATTCTAATAGAAATCAGAAAGAAATATTCAAAATTCGGAAAGAAAATGGTAAGTAAACTTGGTCAAAATTCCGATAGAAATCAGAAAGAAATATTCAAAAAATCGGAAAGAAAACTTAGTTAAAATTCTGATAGAAATATTCAAAATCCGGTAAGTAAACTTGGTCAAAATTCTGATAGAAATCAGAAACAAATATTCAAGAATTGGTCAAAATCCGGAAAGTAAACTTGGTCAAAATTCTAATAAAAATCAGAAAGAAATATTCAAGAATTGATTAAAATCCAGTAAGTAAACTTGGTCAAAATTCTAGAAATCAGAAAGAAATATTCAAAAAATCAGAAAGAAAACTTAGTTAAAATTCTAATAGAAATCAGAAACAAATATTCAAAATTCAGAAAGTAAACTTGGTCAAAATTCTGATAGAAATCAGAAAGAAATATTCAAGAATTGGTTAAAATCCAGTAAGTAAACGAAAGAAAATAGCTAATGTTCTTTATTAATAATCTAAAAATAATCATTAAAAATAATAAAAATAATATTAAAATATCCTAAAATATATTGATAAATGTCTATATATTATATACTTATTAAAATTATTATTGTTCGGCCGAAATTTTTGAACTAGAAGTACTAGCAAAACTCGGCTCATCTTCTCCCTCCGTTTGCACGAATTCAGTGTCATAAATGACATCTTCTTGTTCATTACATGCCCAATTAGGGGCTTTCGCTGGAGGCATATCGGCTGATTATAAAAATTGACTGATTTTCTGTTACACAAAAATTTTTTTATTTATCTCTTAATAAAGTTAATAAAACTTAGTGATAACAGATTTTGACTACTAAGTAAAGTTGTTCTTTTGGAGTAAAGTAAACAAAATAAAAGAAAAAATAAGATAAAATAACATTATTAAACCTTTTAAGAAAAAAATAAAACAAATTTCCACAGGGTAAGGGGTTGAGTTGATGGGTTAGGGTCAGGTTTGATGGGTTGACAAGTACTTATTAACAGGTCTACTTATATTTAAACTCTTATTTACTTAATAAAATATTTTTAAAAATTACAAATGTATGTAAAATTTTGTGCCAAATATTTTTATTTAGGAGTTGAGAAGTAGTTTCCTTAATAAAATATTGAGATTTTTTTGATTTTTAAATTTCTTCGAAAAATAAATAAAATTATAATTGGTTGAGAGGATATCACCTGATCTAAAATTTTAAGACTTTCGCAATCAGCCCATATGGGGGGAAATTATACCGCTGAATTTCATCGGAATAGTTTCATTTCCGTTGTAATTGAGCAGTAGTACTTGAAGCTGATTTGGGATCAAGTACATTTCTGAGCAAGTGTTTTAGCTAAATATTACGCGAAAATAGATTAAAAAAAAAATAAGTATTAAGGAAATTTCGGTAATAAATTGATAATAAATTAGTAATAATTGTTAAAAAATAAAAGCATTTCGGAAATAAATCAGAAATTGGTTTTTTTGTATATAATATTAAAAAAAAAGAGAGAAAAAATAAGTATTAGTAATATTTCAGTAATAAATTGAAAGAGAAAAAAATAAATATCAGTAATAAATCGATAATAATTCGGTAATAAATAAAAGAATATAATTTTTTGCATATAATATTAAAAAAAAAGAGAGAAAAAATAAGTATTAGTAATATTTCAGTAATAAATTGAAAGAGAAAAAAATAAATATCAGTAATAAATCAATAATAATTCGGTAATAAATAAAAGAATATAATTTTTTGTATATAATATTAAAAAAAAAGAGAGAAAAAATAAGTATTAGTAATATTTCGGAATTGAAAAAGAAAAAAAATAAAATTGATAATAAATCAATAATAAATCGGTAATAAATAAAAAGATATATATAATATTAAAAAAAAGAAAGAAAAAATAAGTATTAGTAATATTTCGGAATTGAAAAAGAAAAAAATAAAATTGATAATAAATCAATGATAAATCGGTAATAAATAAAAGAATATATATATTATTAAAAAAAAGAGAAAAAAAAATAAGTATTAGTATTATTTCAGTAATAAATTAAAAGAGAAAAAAATAAAATCAGTAATAAATCGATAATAAATCGGTAATAAATAAAAGAATATATATATTATTAAAAAAAAGAGAAAAAAAAATAAGTATTAGTAATATTTCGGTAATAAATTGAAAGAGAAAAAAATAAAATCAGTAATAAATCGATAATAAATCGGTAATAAATAAAAGAATATATATAATATTAAAAAAAAAAGAAAAAAAATAAGTATTAGTATAAATTAAAAGAGAAAAAAATAAAATCAGTAATAAATCGATAATAAATCGGTAATAAATAAAAGAATATATATAATATTAAAAAAAAGAGAAAAAAAAATAAGTATTAGTAATATTTCGGTAATAAATTGAAAGAGAAAAAAATAAATATCATTAATAAATCGGTAATAAATCGGTAATAAATTGATAATAAATAAAAGGATATATATAATATTAAAAAAAAAAAGAGAAAAAATAAGTTAATAAATCATTAATAAATCGGTAATAAATAAAAGGATATAATTTTTTGTATATAATATTAAAAAAAAGAGAAAAAAAATAAGTATTAGTATTATTTCGGTAATAAATTAAAATCATTAATAAATCGATAATAAATCGCATAATAAATCAGTAACATTTCAGAAATAAATACTAACCTCCGCAGACCGCCAGGAAAGATCATAAACATTTACTACTGTTTTCGAACGATCTTCTTCGTCGGTATCGGACATTTCTGGTAAATGAAAGGCGCGATCCGCCAACATTCGCAATAATAATTCTTTATCATAGTCTGTAATATTAGGATTATTTTTTCTAAATAATTCTTTTGCCGCTTTAATACGACGGATTTTTTTCTAAATTCAGAATATAATCATATAATTTAGTATATAATTGACATAATAAAAGTAATAACTGTAAATAATAAATTATATACATCATTTTGCTGATTGTTGGCATGTACACGACGAAGATCTTTCGGAAGTTTTCTAGAATTACGCATTCGCGCAGTGGCTCGTCGAGATTTATGTATACTATTGAGCCATTTCGTTAACTGCGTAACCGAAGGTCTAAATTTCGGTGCTAACGATTTTTGTAATTCTGGNATTAATTTGCGACGAATTTCGCAATTATTCGCACTAGTAAATGTTTGGTCGTAATTAAGACTAAATTCGGAATCAATTGTTTTTATGATTGTTTTCATTTCATTCTGTAAAAAATAAAAAAAATAAAAAAAAATAGTAAGAAATTGCTTAAAACCACATTCTGAATGCTAACTGAATTACTAACCCTGACGCCTTTTTCATTCTTTTCATCATCTGATTTAGTATCTTCTTCTTCCAAATCATTGCCAAACACTCTTTTTCCTTTATTTGTTTTGGCAATTTTTTTTGATTTTAATTTTCGTCCTTTTGGACGTTTTGAAGAAATTATTTCAAATTCGGTACCAGAATCACCTGGACTGGATCTTACCGAAATAGATTTTGGAATTCGATATTTTCGAAATTGATCAAGATTTTTTATGAGCTGATCATTTTCAGTACCGAATTGTTGATTAATATTAGCCAGAAAATCTATTTCTTCCTTCATTTGGTTTCATATCGGCTGATTATAAAAATCTGTTACACAAAAATTTTTTTTATTTACCTCTTAATAAAGTTATTGATAACAGATTTTGACTACTAAGTAAAGTTGTTCTTTTGGAGTAAAGTAAATAAAATAAAAGAAAAAATAAGATAAAATAACACTATTAAATCTTTTAAGAAAGAAATAAAACAAATTTCCACAGGGTAAGGGGGTTGGGTTGATGGGTTAGGGTCGGGTTTGATGGGTTGACAAGTACTTAATAACAGGTCTACTTATATTTAAACTCTTATTTACTTAATAAAATATTTTTAAAAATTACAAATATATGTAAAATTTTGTGCTGAATATTTTTATTTACAGTGGCTCACAAAAATACTGCAACAAAAAAAAAATATCTTTGTTGTAGTATTTTTTATTAATTTTAATAAAAAATTTTAAAAAATTTTATTTTTTTATATTTATTTAATATTTAATTTAATATTAATATTGTAATTATCGCGATTAACATCTTGTGTCACCTGATGTTAATCGTTTTATTTATTTTTATTGTTGCAATTCTTTTGCGACTTATTAAAAAAATAAAAAAATAATTTTTATTTAATTTATTTTTTTAATAAACCACCTTTTCCATATTAAGAAAAAACCTTCTGCCGATCTTTTTTTATAATTTTATAAAAAAAAAAACCACCCATGAAACAGATATCTGCCGAGAAACGAGCTAGGGTAGCTGCGCTTCTCGAAGAGGGAAATACTGTCCGTTATGTTGCCCACGTTGAAGAAGTCCACTATTCTACCGTCTCTAGAATAAATAAACGATTAAAAGAGACTGGTAGTAACGAAAATAGACCGAAATCTGGGCGCCCACGTATAATTACCGGCCGTGATGAACGAAAAGTGCTTCGACTTATAACATCTAACGAAGCACCCACGGCAATTCAAGCGAAGGAGCAACTCGAAAGGGACGAAAATATAGAGGTAAGCGCCGAAACCATACGCCGAATCCTCCGGAGAAACGGTCTAAAAGCAAGAACTAAAATTAAAAAACCGTATCTCAAGAAGACATATCGAAATCGGCGATTTGCCTTCGCGAAGAGACATCTCCATTGGACGATTTCAGATTGGTCTAAGGTAATTTGGTCAGATGAAAGCAAATTTAATATTTTTAGTAGTGATGGTAAAGAGTATTGTTGGAAGAAAGTGGGAGAACCTTTAAGAGACTCTCATGTAAAACCAACTGTGAAATTTGGAGGTGGGAATATTATGGTATGGGGGTGCTTTACTTCACTTGGTGTAGGAAACCTCTGTAAGATAGATGGGAAGATGGATAGTGAACTTTATAGAAGAATACTTACAGAAGATTTTTTAGGAACACTCTCTTGGTATAATCTAAATAAAGAAGATGTCATTTTTCAACAGGATAATGACCCCAAACATACTGCTAAACTTACTAAGGATTGGTTTGAGGAAAATGATATAAAGGTACTTGAGTGGCCAGCTCAATCTCCAGATCTAAATCCTATTGAACATTTATGGAATGAAGTAGACAGAAGATTAAGGAAACTTCCTGTAAAAGTTACAAAGAAAGATCAGTTGTGGGAACAGATTCAAGATGTGTGGAATGATATTAATCTTGAGGTTTGTACTAAGTTAATTGAGTCAATGCCACAAAGGATACAAGATGTGATGAAGGCAAGGGGAGGGTATACAAGATGGTAATATATAGTAAACAATTAGAATATATATTTTTTATTATTTTTTTTATTTTATTTTTTTTTAGAAAATTAAAAAATATAGAATTTTTAAAAAATCACATATGTAATGTAACATAGAAATTTTAAATCAACAAATATATTTCTAGAATTTTATAATTAACTTATAATAAATTTTATATTAATATAAAGTATAGAACCAAGGCTATTTAATAAACACAAATTTATTATTATGAGATTTATATTTCTTGAGTTATATTGATTTGAAAATTGATTTTTTTTTGTTGCAGTACTTTTGTGAGCCACTGTAGGAGTTGAGAAGTAGTTTCCTTAATAAAATATTGAGATTTTTTCGATTTTTAAATTTTTTCGAAAAAATAAATAAAATTATAATTGGCTGAGAGGATATCTCCTGATCTAAAATTTTAAAACTTTCGCAATCAGCCCATATGTATATTTTCTTGATTTTTTTCTAATTTTTCTTCAAAATCAATTTCCATTTGAGAGTTTTGCCTTTTAAGTTCGGCAATTTCCTCTTTTAATTTTTGATTTTCTGAAAATGAGATAAAATCCGGAAACATATTTTGTGAAACAGAACTCATTTCGGAAACAATGCAGCAAATAGAATATATACAAGTATTTACCAGTTTTTAATTCGTCTACTGTCTCTGGAATTGTACTTTCAAGTTCTTCCGAAAAGTGTACAGTTTGAGGAGCAGAAGTCTGTTCCTTATATGATCATGGTAGACGAATATTGTATTTTTCTTTTAAAGAAGAAATATCAACACTTTTTTTAGAAGTTTCGGAAGATTCTGGCTCATTATGAGCAGAAGAAGGTTCATTTTGTAAAGAAGAAAGCTCAACGCGTCTTTTTATATGAATTCGCGGTGTTCGCGATTCTTGAGACATTATAAGAAAAAATAAGTGGAAAGAAAAAAAAATAAGAAATAATAGAAAGAAGAATAAAAAAAAAGGAGAAAAGAGAAAGAAGAATGAAAAAAAAAGGAGAAAAGAGAAAACGCGAAAAAATAAAATGAAAAAAGTATATAAAAGTATATAAAAAGTAGAAGAAAAAAGCAGAATGAAAAAAGTATAAAAAAAGTATAGCAAAAAATAGAAAAAAATGTAATCAAGTATATTTCAAAAAGTAATTGGATGTTTTAGAGAGTAATTGGGAAAGTAATGAATTAAAGTAAGAGCGAAAAAAAGACACTTTTATTTGCAAATTTTATTATTCTTACACTATTCTTACGCTATTTTTACATTATTCTTACACTATTNAAAAAAAAATAAGAAATAATAGAAAGAAGAATAAAAAAAAAGGAGAAAAGAGAAAGAAGAATGAAAAAAAAAGGAGAAAAGAGAAAACGCGAAAAAATAAAATGAAAAAAGTATATAAAAGTATATAAAAAGTAGAAGAAAAAAGCAGAATGAAAAAAGTATAAAAAAAGTATAGCAAAAAATAGAAAAAAATGTAATCAAGTATATTTCAAAAAGTAATTGGATGTTTTAGAGAGTAATTGGGAAAGTAATGAATTAAAGTAAGAGCGAAAAAAAGACACTTTTATTTGCAAATTTTATTATTCTTACACTATTCTTACGCTATTTTTACATTATTCTTACACTATTCTTACGCTATTTTTACATTATTCTTACACTATTTTTACACTATTCTTATGCTATTTTTACATCAAAATAATTTCGGATTCAGAAATCTTATTGATTTTTTTCTAATCTTATTATATATTAATTTTTTGAATATTTTTAGAATATTTTTAGAATATTTCTTTTTATTTTTTAAAAAATTTCAAAAATAATTTAGAAAAAATAATATTAATTTAGGAAAAAATGGTAAGAAAAAGATCATTAGCTTCTGTATTATATGAAGATGATACATCTTCGGATAGAAATAGAAATAGTAAAAATAGATTAATTTCTAATATACTTGGTGAAGAATCAACCTCAAATTAACCATCAAGTAGTAGTAGATTAGTTTTATGTAATTGTCCGAAATGTAATGGAAAATTAATAGATCCTTGCACAAAGGTGATTCATGATTTGTCTAACGAGTCATCAGAAATTTCAATAGAATCTTTCCAAAATCGACAAGAAATCGAAGAAAGTGAACGAATTGATGAATCTTCATCATCAAAATCAACTACACTTACGCAAGATGTTAATCTACTAGAAATAGAAAAGGATGATATTCCAAATCTTACCTTCTTGCCTAGAATACGTCCAAAAAGGCATACAAATCAACCAATTTCGATTGAAATTTCTAATATAACCGCTGATGATGAAGTTTTAAATATTTCTTCTGAAGATGAAATGGAAGAAATGGAAGAAATAAGTATTGAAAGTGAAGAAGAATCGGCTGATGAATTTTCTAATATTTTTGAAGATTATTCATCACCAAATTATGATCCTGATGAACTGATTGATCCAAAATCGACAAATAATAATTCATATTTATGGATTCTATTATAGATAATGAGCTTTCGAATAAAATTCAACTTACCTGAAACTGCCACAGAATCATTAATAAAGTTCATTAAATTATTGTTATCGGAAATCAGCAATTCCGAATTTGACACTTTTCCTAATTCAATATATATGACAAAAAAAGAACTTGGATCAAGAGATGATTTTTACTCTTTTCCTACATGTCCGAAATGCCATAAGCTTTATNGAAACAAATGACGAAAATTCGCCGAATTTCTTCTGAAATGAGACAGCGGATTCACATCTTGGTTTAATGATAAATCTTGACTGGTTTCAACCTTACGATGGTACTATTCATAGTACTGGAGTAATTTATGCCGCAATTTGTAATCTGCCCAGATATATCTGATTTAAGCGCGAAAATCTACTAATTCTTGGATTATTGCCGGGTCCAAATGAAGTTAGCCTACATAAAATAAATCATTATTTGGCACCAATTGTGGACGAATTGGAATCACTTTGGAATGGAATCATTCTAAATAAAACAGATAATTGTCCGAATGGAAAGAAAATCCGGACAGCTTTAATATTAGTTTCTTGTAATGTACCTGCTGCTAGAAAAATTTGTGGTCACATTTCGGCATTAGTATCTTGTCATCAATGCGAAAAAAAAGCAAATTACGAAAATCGGCAACATAATTTCACTGGGATGGATGATATGGACAATTGGTTTATTGCAAAAGATTCATCCAAACATCTTGAAAATGCTTTAAAATGGAAAGGTTGCAATTCAGATTCTGCTAGAAAGAAATTTACAAAAAATAGTGAAGTAAGATGGTCAGAATTGTTGCGCCTACCTTATTTTGACCCAATTCGATTTATAACAGTTGATCCGATGCATTGTTTATTTTTGGGTATTGCAAAATGGATCGTGAAACGAATTTGGGTAGATATGGGAGTTTTATCATCAAATAATTTAAATAATATTCAAAAAAAAATGAATGAATTTCAAGTTCCCGCCAATTTGGATCAAATTCCGGGAAAAATCTACTGTGGTGAAGGTTTTTCNTCACCAAATTATGATCCTGATGAACTGATTGATCCAAAATCGACAAATAATAATTCATATTTATGGATTCTATTATAGATAATGAGCTTTCGAATAAAATTCAACTTACCTGAAACTGCCACAGAATCATTAATAAAGTTCATTAAATTATTGTTATCGGAAATCAGCAATTCCGAATTTGACACTTTTCCTAATTCAATATATATGACAAAAAAAGAACTTGGATCAAGAGATGATTTTTACTCTTTTCCTACATGTCCGAAATGCCATAAGCTTTATAATAAGCAAGAAGTGGAAGATTATAAAGAAAATGATACCAATTCCATCATGAAATGTCAGCACGTCGAATTTCCAAATTCAGCAACTAGACGAAATCGCCAATGCCAAACAATATTATCTGAACAAGTTCCAACAATGGATAGATTTAAGTTAAAATTCAAGTTGGTTTATCCATTTGCCAGAATTCGACAACAATTGATGGCATTTTATAATCGTCCGAATTTCGAAAATTTCCTTCGACATTGGTTAAATCGGACGAATTCTGATGAAATTTTATCAGACATTTATGATGGTCAAATTTGGAAGAGTTTTAAAGAANATTCTGCTAGAAAGAAATTTACAAAAAATAGTGAAGTAAGATGGTCAGAATTGTTGCGCCTACCTTATTTTGACCCAATTCGATTTATAACAGTTGATCCGATGCATTGTTTATTTTTGGGTATTGCAAAATGGATCGTGAAACGAATTTGGGTAGATATGGGAGTTTTATCATCAAATAATTTAAATAATATTCAAAAAAAAATGAATGAATTTCAAGTTCCCGCCAATTTGGATCAAATTCCGGGAAAAATCTACTGTGGTGAAGGTTTTTCTAATTTTACTGCCGATCAATGGAGAATTTTTATTTCAATTTATGCTACTGTAGTACTTTGGGAGTATTTAGAAGAAGTAGATAGGAAGATTCTTACATATTTTGTTCGAATTTGTCATCTTTTTGTAAATCGAATTCTAGAAACTAAATCTTTAGATGAAATTCATAAGAAAATAGTAGATGTTGTAACATTAATTGAGAAAAAATATGGAAGAAATGTAATAACACCAAATCTTCACTTGTCACTTCATTTAAGTGCATGTTTGCACGATTTTGGTCCATTATATGCTTTTTGGTGCTTTTCATTTAAAAGAATGAATGAAATACTTGGTAAATTAATATACTTTGATTATTTTTTGATTATTTTTTGATTATTTTTTGATTATTTTTTGATTATTTTTTGATTATTTTTTGATTATTTTTTGATTATTTTTTGATTATTATTTTCTGATTTTTTTCTGATTTTTTGTTTATTAGGTTCGCTGCCCAATAGTCATCGGCAAATTGAACCAGAGCTAATGCGTCGATTAATCAATGACAATAGAATAAATGAGATGATATATACTGAAAATAATTCAAAAGGTCTAGAAATTCTTAATACTCGTCAATCCGTCGGATCTCTTTTAGAAATGGATCAATTTGGTCATGATGAAATGAGAAGATTCTGGATGTATTCGAGAACAATTCAAGAATCAACTATTTCTGGAAAAGAACCATTTCCGGGTGAAATGTTGAAACCATTTTCAGAAAATATTTCACTTTCAGCAGATGGAATTTTAGATCTAATGATTACTTATTATAATGATACATATAAAAACTTGAAATTTCGGAAGCCATTTGAAATCGATTCTTTAAATTCAATAATAATTCCATTAAAAATAAACAAATATTATCGCTGCCGAATTAGTTCCGAAATATTTGGTTCGACATTTTCACCTAGACACCAAAAAAGCTCATATATTCTAGCTAAATTTGCATCTGAAGATGATAGTATTGATATTTATCCGGGTCAAATTCAGTTCTTTTTTGTTCATGAAATAAGTACAAATAGAATAAATATGGAAAATCATTATCTGGCATATGTTCGTTGGTACAAAAAAATCAAGAATCGGTTCTATTTCGACATAAATCAAGAACAAATGTGTAATGTCGAATTGTGGGATACTGAATTTTATCCTAAAAGCCGAGATTGTATTATTCCAGTCCATCATATTCTTGGACAATTTGTGCCAGTTAAGTATAAAATTTCAGATCGTAAAAATGCTAAAAAGTATTTGGCAGTAAATCCAATAAATAGAAAATATAATTTACGCTAAAAATTATCTTTCTTATTTTATTCCGAAATGATTAGGATTATGTAATTTTATTAAAATTTCCATAAATACATAATAAATCAGAAATAAATGATAAATCAGAAATTTTGCATTAAAATCATCCGAATTCAGTAATTTTTTTACCGAAATGATAAAGATTTTATTAAATTTTTTAAATTTTGGCTAAAATTTATTAACGGTCGAATTTAAGGTAAATTTTTGCGGAAAGAGTATATTTCCGAAATTGACATTTCGACAGCATCAAAATATTGTATAAATTTCAGCACGAATTCGGAAATTCTGAATTTTGGTTGAAACTAAAATCTGAAATTCCGAATTTTGGCTAAAATTTATTAACGGTCGAATTTAAGATAAATTTTTGCGAAAAGAGTATATTTCTGAAATTGACATTTTGACAGTAAAATAGCATTAAAATATTTTATTAAATTTCAGCACGAATTCGGAAATTCTGAATTTTAGTTTCGACCAAAATTCAGAATTTCTGAATTCGTGCTGAAATTATTAAACGGTCGAATTTAAGATAAATTTTTGCAAAAAGAGTATATTTCCGAAATTGACATTTTGGCAGTAAAACAGTATCAAAATATTGTATAAATTTCAGCATGAATTTGGAAATTCCGAATTTTGGTCGAAACTTAAAAATCACTTCTAAATTTCCTGAAATTTCTAAGAGTCGATTTTTTTTTTAACAATCAGTCGAAAGTTAACTGAATTTTGATATTGCCGATTTGCCTTATTTCGCTTACAATATTGTGAATGAAATATGCTTATTTTATATATAATTCCTAAATGTCTAATAATCGGCAAGAAACAAGAATTCTTTTAATAAATTCTGAATTTTTGCTGAATTTTATTAATAAGCCGAAATATCATATTTTCGAAATGGATAAGCTGAATTTAGGCAGAATTGTTCCGAAATTTTATATTTCTGAAATGTCCATTTCAACAACAAAACAGCGTATCAAAATATTGTACCAAATTTCAGCACGAATTCAGAAATTCCAAATTTTGGTCGAAACTTAAAAATCAACTTTAAGTTAAGTTTCGACCAAAATTTGGAATTTCCGAATTTTGGCTGAAATTTATTAATGGCCGAATTTAAGCTGATTTTTTTTGGCAATCAGCCGAAAGTTGGCCAAATTTTGATATGGCTGATTTGCCTCATTTCGACTAGTGTAATTCCTGATGCGTTCAAAATTTAAACATGTATTATTCTTTCAATTTTATCAGAATAGGTCTAAAATTCTAAGATAATACGCATTATAATATTGTCTTTAATATTACTTAGTACCATTTTTAAGGTTTATTTATAAATTAAAAAGTTTTATATGTAATGACAGTTGATAATTATTTTTGATTTTATATCAATTAGTTAATATTTTATTAATTAATTAACCAATCAAATTATTGAAATAACTTGAAGCAACCTGAAGTAAAAATTATAAAGTAATCCAGGTTATAATAAATAAATTGCTTTGGGTTAATACAAAAATTAGAAATCTTAACCCATTCCATAATAGAGTAATATATAATCTAGGTTAATACCAAAATATTATAGTTTATTTAACAACCCTAACTATTGAGACTGATCTGCATACACATCTACATTGACTGTTTTAACTTTATTCAAATTTTTTTTTTTGTTAAAAAAGATAGAAACCATATGCTGTTTGTTGTAAACTTCAAAAATAACTGATATTAATTTCATTTTTTCTCTAATTAATTTTTTAACCATTTTAATTTTTTTACCAATTAATTTATTCAGAATACGCGAAGCATATGTCCATAATTTATACTTTTTGGTATCTAAGGTTTTGCGTCAGTCATATTGATTATCATTAATATCTTTATACAAGATAATAGATTCCTTATCATCATTAGTTGTTATTAATTGAGCTTGTCTTGTAACTTCTGTATTAACCACTCTTCCTTTACCTTTATTGTCATTTTTGAGTCTTGCCAAAATTTTTATCTATAGTATTCATTTCTTTTATAAACATAGGATTGGATTTGTAAACAAATGAACTCTCTTTATTGATAATGATAACCAACAATTGAATTATCAGAAAATTTTAAAAGGCAAAAATTTCTGAAAGATTTTTGTATAAAATTTGCAAAAATTTTCACTTCAAAAATTTTCAAAAAACTTGTACAAATTTCTGTAAATTTTCATAAAAATTTGCAAAAATTTTTGATCAAATAAAAAATGTTTTTTATTTTGTAACACAAAATGATCTTGTTTATTTACTAAATAAATAATCTTGTTTATTTATTAAATAAATAATCTTGTTTCGAACTCTTTCAAAAATTATTATTTTCATGAAATTTTAGGACAAAAATTTATTTATTTCTCAAGTATGTTGATTTTTGATGAGATTGGACGCTGTCACCTGTTTATCGATAAGACATAATTCTAAGAATAACTTTACAGTTCTTTTAGGAGTTTATAGTCCTTTCCCGATAAATACAAGACTGTTGATTAGAAGGTACCACTGATTCAGTTATTTTAGAAAGGAAATCAGACCTTTCAATTATTTATTGTCAGTTATTCCACAGTTTTATATTCAAGTATCCTTTTATTCGTTATTCGGTTATTATTTTCATTTATCCATTCATTATTTCATTATGTTGTTTTTAGATTTCTTTATTCACAAGATCTCTATTTGATATTCTGACTTTTCTTAGATATTTCGTTATTCACTTGATCATCAGGAAACTTTTTGGGATGTAAATTTACAGAAATTTACAGGACCTACAGAAATTTACGTCTAAAAAAATTAATTTTTTTAAACATAAATTTCTGTAAGTCCTGTAAATTTCTGTAAATTTACATCTTGAAAAGTTTCCTGATGATATTGTCATTATTGATATAGAGTTTATTATCTTCAGGATAATAATATTTTCCATTTACATTCAACATTAATATTTCAACTTCTCCTTTATTTTTATGATATTATTCAAGAGTTTCAGATTATATTATTATTATTAACTCAAAAATTATAATGTTATACAATTAAGCAATCAAACAATAAATCCTATAACATTTATAATTTTTTCATTAATTAATTATAANATATTCAAGTATCCTTTTATTCGTTATTCGGTTATTATTTTCATTTATCCATTCATTATTTCATTATGTTGTTTTTAGATTTCTTTATTCACAAGATCTCTATTTGATATTCTGACTTTTCTTAGATATTTCGTTATTCACTTGATCATCAGGAAACTTTTTGGGATGTAAATTTACAGAAATTTACAGGACCTACAGAAATTTACGTCTAAAAAAATTAATTTTTTTAAACATAAATTTCTGTAAGTCCTGTAAATTTCTGTAAATTTACATCTTGAAAAGTTTCCTGATGATATTGTCATTATTGATATAGAGTTTATTATCTTCAGGATAATAATATTTTCCATTTACATTCAACATTAATATTTCAACTTCTCCTTTATTTTTATGATATTATTCAAGAGTTTCAGATTATATTATTATTATTAACTCAAAAATTATAATGTTATACAATTAAGCAATCAAACAATAAATCCTATAACATTTATAATTTTTTCATTAATTAATTATAATATTAAGTTATTTATTCCAGAATTTCAAGGTTATTTAATAAATTATTTTATTAAATAATATTTTTAACATTTTCATTTACAAGTTAATTTTTACAATTTATTTTTTGAAATTTGAATTATTATAAGACAATTTTTTCATTTCTTACAAAATTTTACAATTTAAGACTAATTTAAAAACTATGGAAACTAAGTCGAATAAGTCGTCTTTTTATAAATAAATACAAATATATCTATCATATAATACTGGTCGAATGAATAAAAATCAGAATCCTATTGATGACGCAAATATAAATTAGAAAAAATCAACTGCCTATACTTAATAAATCTTAGTAAATTTAGCCATCAATTGGAATCTTATTCATGTCTATTCGATCAGTGTAACTTACTAAATATAGAATATATATGTTATATTAATAATTAATACTAATGAATACTATGTAATAATAATAATTGATACTAAGTAATACTATATTAGTAAATTTTTTTAAATATAAACCTTCAAAGTATTTTATTCCAATAACTTTCGAATACCTTCAATATAAACGTAATATTTATGAAGGTTATTGGTATCGAAAACCTTTATTTTTATTAATAAAACGTAATACTGCAAAGGTTATTGATATTGATAACTTTCAATAACCTTCATTTTATTATAATAAATGTAATATTTGTGAAGGTTATTAGTTCGATAACCTTCAATAACCTTTGAAATGAAATTATTACAATAATCTCTGATATAAAAAATTTTCTGATGTAATTAATGATAAACGTTAATAATTATAAAATATTTATGTAACTATATCACATAAACATGTGACTTGTATTACTATAATTTGTATAATTAAAACTATTTGTTTTGCTAATTATATGTTAATTAATATTATTAATTATTATTGTTACTAATTATTGTTAAATATTACTATTAGAACTATTATATTGATATTGATAATTTGTTTGTTAAATAATAATTTCTATTAAAATACAGGGTTAATTAATATTACGGTCATGTGTTCTGATATATTTTGACTGTGATAATTTTCTCTAATAACAACACCATTGATATTCGTAAAATCTTTATTTGATGTGTTTTTGGGTTGTCCAAAACTCCAACAAAACTTTTCGAATTCCTTTGGTTATGTTAAATTGATAAATTAGAATAGAGTTCCTATAAAAAAAATTCTCGACATTCTTTTTTCTTGATTAACACAATTCCATCAAAAAATTTTTTATAACAAAAACCTTCGAAGTTTAACGTTAACCGTTGATTATCACTACGTTATCCTTCGGAGGTTTTCAGTAACCTTCGAAGGTTATCGATTTTGATATTTTTATATGGCAAAATCTTACGAATATTATCGTTTTTGTAGTTATCTTGTATTGGAAGTTCTTGATGACCTCCGCTTATATTAGATATTCATAATATATCATTTCGTTAAACTTCGATGATCATCACCTATATTTAATTTTCGTAAATCTCGGCACATTTATTTTTGTTGTATTCCACATACATTTATAATGCAGCAATTTTAATCGACATTGCATTGTTAACAATATCCTTTGAAGTTTATCGCAGCAATTTTAATTAACATTGCACCATTAGCAATATCCTTCGAAGTTTATCACATCAATTTTAATTGACATTGTACCGTTAGCAATATCCTTCGAAGTTTATCGCATCAATTTTAATTGACATTGTACTGTTAACGATATTATAGCAATTTTTAATCGACATTTCACATTATTATTATGATTTTATGAAATTTTCAATCTCATATATACTTGCACGCAAAATTATTTTGGGGCTCCGAAATTGCAATTTCGGGGAAAAAAGTCGAAATTATTTTACTTAAAACCCGAAATTTTTTGACCACCCAGATTTATTCTTTAACTGAAGATACACATAACTGGGTATTTTTTTTACTTCTATATATAAAATAGATTCTGCATAAATCTCAAAAAGTTGAAATACCTCAAAAATCCAAAATCAATTTTAGGAACATGTATAATTTTATATGAATATTATAAATATACCGTAAACCAGTATTGTACATTTTGTATGTCCCTAGGTTTTTTTACTGTCCCAATGTCCCATGTCTCACTGTCCCTACCCTTATTGGACTTATAAAAATATATTAAAACTTTATAAATATATGTAAAAATCAATTCTAACTAACTTTAATTAATGACCTAAACTAAGTTTCATAATGGAATTTTTTATAATTTAAAAAATTATTTTTGTCCCAAAATGTCCCAAGATGTCCCATGACAATACTGCCGTAAACATTCGCAATGAAATTTTCAAATAAGTATTATCGTATAATTTCCGTTTCTAATATTTTTAACGTTTTTGATAGATCGTGTAATATTCTCAGCATATATTGACATGTTGTAAAATTATTGAAATAAATATAATGTTATTATTTTATGTTTGTATTGCATTATAAGTTTACGAAAATAAGTGAAAAGTTATTAATTACAGAATCCATATATTATCTTTAAACCTTACGATTTAAGAGATAAATAAACAGAGATTTTTTAAGAATTTTATCTTTACTTTACTGTCCTAACTGACCTTTATACATTCTTTTCTTAAATACTTTGTGGGAAGAAAAATTGCAAATATTTTTTTAAGGTAAATGGAAAACAAAATATGTATCAGTGGCTAATTTCGAGGTGGTCGAATCTTTACTAAAATTTATATCTTTATTTATTAATATAGGAGGATTTACCATTTCATAATAAAGATTTGTGTCTAGAAGGTATTTATTAATCATTTGATTCTTTTCGAATATTCATAATATATTAGAATATTAATTTTTTAGTAATGCTTAAATATAATTGTAACTTTTCGAAATAATAATACAATCAATCAGATCTTGTGAAATGAGTCGTCTTAAAAATAATGATTATAAATACAATATTTTTTTCATCCCTTTTTTTTATAAAATTTTAAAATGTCCACTCCTGGTCGTAAAAATTCCAAGAGAAAAGAAACTACAGAAAATTCAAATAGAAAAAGAATTCGAACCCAAGATGTAGACCAAATTAATCGTGAGACTTCAGATGTAACCGAAGGTAATAATAATAATCTGTTCCTTTTTTTAAAAATAATTTCTAATATTTATTTATAGGAACACAAGGAACGCAAGAAGAAACGCAACATGAAGGAATACTAGAAGGAAGCACGAGAAATTTAACGATTGATAAATTAATTATGCAAAATGCTGAATTAATAAAAACATGTAATATCCTGAATAATAAAATTGATAATTTAGAAAAAATAATTGTTGAATTTATAGAAAATAAAAAAGAAGAAATTTCGTCAGCATTTGTTATGGTAATTCTGGTTGCGAAACCTTTNATGTATCAGTGGCTAATTTCGAGGTGGTCGAATCTTTACTAAAATTTATATCTTTATTTATTAATATAGGAGGATTTACCATTTCATAATAAAGATTTGTGTCTAGAAGGTATTTATTAATCATTTGATTCTTTTCGAATATTCATAATATATTAGAATATTAATTTTTTAGTAATGCTTAAATATAATTGTAACTTTTCGAAATAATAATACAATCAATCAGATCTTGTGAAATGAGTCGTCTTAAAAATAATGATTATAAATACAATATTTTTTTCATCCCTTTTTTTTATAAAATTTTAAAATGTCCACTCCTGGTCGTAAAAATTCCAAGAGAAAAGAAACTACAGAAAATTCAAATAGAAAAAGAATTCGAACCCAAGATGTAGACCAAATTAATCGTGAGACTTCAGATGTAACCGAAGGTAATAATAATAATCTGTTCCTTTTTTTAAAAATAATTTCTAATATTTATTTATAGGAACACAAGGAACGCAAGAAGAAACGCAACATGAAGGAATACTAGAAGGAAGCACGAGAAATTTAACGATTGATAAATTAATTATGCAAAATGCTGAATTAATAAAAACATGTAATATCCTGAATAATAAAATTGATAATTTAGAAAAAATAATTGTTGAATTTATAGAAAATAAAAAAGAAGAAATTTCGTCAGCATTTGTTATGGTAATTCTGGTTGCGAAACCTTTCGTTTGATAATAAATTATAAAAGATTACTTATAATTTGTTTTATTATTAGAAATTAATAAAGGAAATAGCAGATGAAATCTTTAATAAAGCCATCTATCCAACACAAGACGATTTTAAAAAAATTTCGAAATCTGTTGCAAAAAAAATTATAGAGAAATATTTAATATCTATTCTTTAAAAAAATGGAATACATTTTATGTCGGTCGAATAATGGCAAATGTAATTATTTTTATTTTGTTGCTAAAATATTATTTTTCAAAATATTTTAGATTGAAAAAATATCGCCAACTACAAGAAACTGCTACCTCCACTTATCGAAAAGCTCTTTTTAGTATTTTTGGAGAAAAAGAATTACCCTATATACAGAGTATACATGTCATTAAAACTATTGAATTGAGTCAGACGCAATTAAAATTGAGAAAAATTGAAGTTGAGTCAAAACAAATTTTAATTTTTATTAGTAATTGACACAATTAGTTGAGTCAGACGCAATTAAAAATTGAAATTTTAAGAATTGAGTCAAGGCCAAATTAGTTTTGACGATATGTATAATACAGAGTACTGATGATCATAATGTGATCGCAATATGGAAAGCATTTCCGCAGGTCCGCAAAATTTACGGAAACCTTTTTGAAAGAATACCCAATTCTGAAACTATATATATTGATCATATATTCATCAGGAAATTTTTTATGTCGGAGGTTATTGTAATAATTTCGTTTTCAAAGGTTATTGAAGGTTATCAGACCAATAACCTTCGCAAATATTACGTTTATTATGATAAAGTGAAGGTTATTGAAGGTTATCGATATCAATAACCTCCAGAGTATTACGTTTTATTAATAAAAATGAAGATTTTCGGTACCAATAACCTTCGTAAATATTACGTTTATGTTGGAGGTATTCGAAGGTTATCGGAGTGAAGGACTTCGAAGGCTTACATTTAAAAAAATTTACTGATGNAATATCGCCAACTACAAGAAACTGCTACCTCCACTTATCGAAAAGCTCTTTTTAGTATTTTTGGAGAAAAAGAATTACCCTATATACAGAGTATACATGTCATTAAAACTATTGAATTGAGTCAGACGCAATTAAAATTGAGAAAAATTGAAGTTGAGTCAAAACAAATTTTAATTTTTATTAGTAATTGACACAATTAGTTGAGTCAGACGCAATTAAAAATTGAAATTTTAAGAATTGAGTCAAGGCCAAATTAGTTTTGACGATATGTATAATACAGAGTACTGATGATCATAATGTGATCGCAATATGGAAAGCATTTCCGCAGGTCCGCAAAATTTACGGAAACCTTTTTGAAAGAATACCCAATTCTGAAACTATATATATTGATCATATATTCATCAGGAAATTTTTTATGTCGGAGGTTATTGTAATAATTTCGTTTTCAAAGGTTATTGAAGGTTATCAGACCAATAACCTTCGCAAATATTACGTTTATTATGATAAAGTGAAGGTTATTGAAGGTTATCGATATCAATAACCTCCAGAGTATTACGTTTTATTAATAAAAATGAAGATTTTCGGTACCAATAACCTTCGTAAATATTACGTTTATGTTGGAGGTATTCGAAGGTTATCGGAGTGAAGGACTTCGAAGGTTTACGTTTAAAAAAATTTACTGATGTTAAAAAAAACCTGTAATGCTGATACGCCGATCTATCAGAAAGCTTTTGCTATTGTTACATGTGAAAACTTTCTAAATCCCAAGTTGTCAAATATAATTAGTAAAGAAAAAATAATAAAACCATTATTACTTATTTTTGAGATAAGTTTTATATATAATTATATAAAAAATTTAATAAAAAATAACAATTTCAAAAATTTTTAGGAACAAATAAAAAATGGTGAAAATCTTTATCGCGAAGTCAACTATTCAACTGTAGGGCTTAAAACTGGGTTTATATAATCTGGTTTCACTCGGATATCGCAGGTGACCCAGTTGAAACTTTCGAAACTGGATCATCCGCATGATATTTATATTTATTATAATTTGATCCGGTTTATCAATTCGGTTTGTAAATCTGGATCAAATTAGACACGTGCGACGCTCTGATTGGTTAATTTATTATCAGAGCTTATTTAAAAATTTTTTTTTAAAAAAAATATTAATGTTAATATTTTTATAAATTATTTTTTGTAGTACGGTTTTTAAATTTTTTAATGAATTGGATTTATAGTTTTGTACTAAAAATAGTACATTTTGTAAAATTCATAGAGAATCCAAAACTTAATAAAATTAAATAATTTTAATATTTAAGAATCAATATATATTGCTTTATTTGCTGATATCAATTTTATTTTTATTTATAATGTAAATAGCAAGAAATAATAATTTTAAATTTTATCATTTTTTAGCAAATATAGGTGTACTAAATTTAGTACATGGTTAATGGTTATCAGATGAGTCACTATAAAAAAAAAGTTAAATCTGCTTTTAGAAAATAATAAATAAGACCTTAAACAATGTATAAAAAAAATTATTTATCTTGTTGAAACTGTAGTATATGTCAATTGGATATGCTGTGTCCAACAATCTGCACACATTCCGCATGAAATTGTACAGCTACAACAGGTGATTGTACGTTTATGACACTTTATACATTGGCGTTGAACATATTTACTTTTGAGTCGGGAGTTTGTAGAATCACTATTAAGGTTAGTGAGACAATGTTCAAAATTATCCAAATCTTGTTTTCACCTTTTTTTGATACGTTCAGCAATCGTTTTGTCAGAATAGCAATCAAAAATAGATCTTGCTAATTGCTTACGAAAATTAACATGTTTCATATTTTTCTTTCCCGGAACAAACTGACAATATGCAGAGAAGCTATTTACTTCTGCAACCGAAAGATAGAAGGCAAAAATACGATCTACGGAGCATTTTAATACAAGAACATCATGGTAGGAAAGCGTATTATCGCGTAAATTATTAAATATGTCTATAGCCAATCTGAATTCATTATACTTATCAAAAACAACAGGCCGGTGAAATTTTACATCATTAACACCCTTGATATATCATTTCACTTCAGTTCCAAGCACAGTTATTGAACAGCTGGCAAGAAGTACAATATCCTTGCGGTCCCGAATTGAACATATGGTTAAATCAACATCATTTATTTTGCAAGCTCAACTAACAATTGATCCATATGTATTTTCAAGAGCATCCGTAATATCATGTGGGATATTTTTAGGCCAGTAACGATGCTTTTTTATTTGTAAAATAGAATAAAGACCATGATTATACAAAGTAATGCACGTATTTGTACTACTGAACCATGAATCAGCGATAATTGTTCTACCACTGTGAAACTATGGTTCTACTAATCTTAACATAGATGCGACAGTTGCTGGGTATTGATCCGAAAAATTTTTTTTTATAGCATATTCCGAAGGTTCTGTTGGATCTAGTCTTAAGAACAAATTAATTTGAGTATCTGCAAGGGCTTTGAATTCACAACCAATTGGATGTGGCTTTTTTGGTATCTTTCATTGGAAAGAACCTTTATCGACCTTGCCCATCCATTGACACATTGACTCATCCATGCAGAGGTAAGGACCAGGTAGAATAACTTTCGCAAGATTTTCGTTAAACGCATTATGAAACTGACGGGCAAAATGAAAGGGATCCTCATTTGCTAATACATCTGTTAAAGTCAAGTATTTTATAATATTTCGAAATCGTTGATGCGACATGTATTGATCAAATGCTAATGAAACTCTGGCTGTTTCTTGTTTAATGAACCAATAATCACAAATGTCAGTACATTTTACATATGTCATGAGTCACTCCACCCATGTTCACATTCATGTGCACATTTATTTGTAGAAGGAATTACTACTGACATTATAAAATCAACAGGCATAAAACGCTTAAAAAACTGTTGGGAAGTTGTATTAGAAATATCGGCAATATGTACAACACAGGTCGAAATCTGTATTTCGGGCACCTATCGGGCACTTATCGGGGACCTATCGGGGACCTATCGGGTTCCCCGATAGGTGTAAATAAATACTAGTCAAGGAGATATCGGTCATTTATAAAAAATCGGGTCCCCGATATATTAAAGTACCCGATATTTTTTTTTAATCAAATTTTTTATATCCCCGATAGGTGTATTAAATATTACTGATATTTATTAAGATATCCGATTTTTGTAATAAATATCAGCTACCCAATATTTATTTACAATTATTGGGTGCACGATATTTATTTTACAACTATCGGGTCACCGATATGTGTAAATAAATAATATCAGGTCACCGATATATGTAAATAATATCGGGCACCCGATATACATTTTAGCATATCATGTTTTTAACCTTTATTTACGCTTATCAGAAACACAATATTGAATTTCTCGTGTTCAAATATAATATTTACTTCTCAAATCAAGTTTAAATCAAGTTTTCATACATGCTAAGAGATTATTTAAAACAATAAAAATATAACTATGCTTTATTATTTATATAAAAATAATATATATAATATAAATAAAATAAAATAAATTAAACAATAAATCTTCTATTCAACGGAATTATTGAGACATAATTATCGCTTCTTCCCACTCGATAATTTATCTTAATTGCTCGACCATATATTCTATGCACTGCTATAATTAAATCTTGACCTTCCTTACAGTATTCTGCTTTCTATAATTCTGTATTTGACTTTTCAGATTCCATAAATTTATGTTTAAATCGTATATTAGAGGAAGGTGCATTTTTATACCATTTAACATATGCTAGAAGATGTGTTTTGGGTCCTTTTGGAAGTGTTAGAGTATGTTCGAAATAATATTGTACCTCCCTAGAATAAATATCACTTGTTCCATCTCTATATGCTTTCCACTTCGCTAATATAATTGCATTATTTTTATGTCGTCCAGTGATTTTGGACCCAAATATTTTATTACCTATTATTAATCGTGCATGTTGGTTCATAGTTACTTCCATACATGCGTTCACATCTTTCTTTTTTCTATTATATAATGTTACATACCATTCGCATAATATTTTTTGAACTTCTATAGGAATACTTACCTTTTCATGCGAAGGCGTCAGCATACGTCCTGGTATAAGTTCAGTGCCATAGATCTTATTAGATATATCATGTCTCATTGAGATAAAATACTGTAACTCTTCTCTATCAAATTCATTAGTTACAGCTAAACTGCCGGCAGCTTTCTTTGGAGAAAGAAATTGATGGGACTTCTCTAAGAGACCAGATGTCCATTGACGTGTCAGATGATAATCCACAAGCGAATTTTTAAGAACAATTCGCATAAGATCAGGTTCGATCTGTCGATTACTGTTGGGATATGAACCTATAAAAAGATTTGTGTTAAAATTTTCTTTATTATAATTTTGTACACCCGATATATGTGGCTTACCTATGTATCCATTTAATCGCTCGTATGGGAATAACCAAAAACTATAAACAGAGCCATAATCCNACATATGCTAGAAGATGTGTTTTGGGTCCTTTTGGAAGTGTTAGAGTATGTTCGAAATAATATTGTACCTCCCTAGAATAAATATCACTTGTTCCATCTCTATATGCTTTCCACTTCGCTAATATAATTGCATTATTTTTATGTCGTCCAGTGATTTTGGACCCAAATATTTTATTACCTATTATTAATCGTGCATGTTGGTTCATAGTTACTTCCATACATGCGTTCACATCTTTCTTTTTTCTATTATATAATGTTACATACCATTCGCATAATATTTTTTGAACTTCTATAGGAATACTTACCTTTTCATGCGAAGGCGTCAGCATACGTCCTGGTATAAGTTCAGTGCCATAGATCTTATTAGATATATCATGTCTCATTGAGATAAAATACTGTAACTCTTCTCTATCAAATTCATTAGTTACAGCTAAACTGCCGGCAGCTTTCTTTGGAGAAAGAAATTGATGGGACTTCTCTAAGAGACCAGATGTCCATTGACGTGTCAGATGATAATCCACAAGCGAATTTTTAAGAACAATTCGCATAAGATCAGGTTCGATCTGTCGATTACTGTTGGGATATGAACCTATAAAAAGATTTGTGTTAAAATTTTCTTTATTATAATTTTGTACACCCGATATATGTGGCTTACCTATGTATCCATTTAATCGCTCGTATGGGAATAACCAAAAACTATAAACAGAGCCATAATCCTGTATATAGTGTTATGAATCGCGAATACAAAATCGCGATTAATCGCCTATCAACTATATAGTCAAGTACAAATATTGATAGACGATTAATCGCGATTAATCGGCGATTATTAAAATCGTGATTAATCGTGAATAATCGCGATTAATCAGCGATTATTAAAATCGTGATTAACCCGTAATAATCGCGATTAATCGTTATATTATAATTATAATATTTTTTCGAATCGAATAAATATTATAATTATATAATTATATTTTCGAATAATTATAATTTTTATTCGATTCGAATAAAATATTATAATTATAATATTTTCGAATAATTATAATATTATAATTATAATATTTTCGAATAATATTATAATTATTATATTATAATTATAATTATAATATTATAATTATAATAAAAATTATAATTATAATTATAATATTATAATTATAATAAAAATTATAATTATAATTATAATATTATAATTATAATAAAAATTATAATTATAATTATAATATTATAATTATAATAAAAATTATAATTATAATTATAATATTATAATTATAATAAAAATTATAATTATAATTATAATATTATAATTATAATAAAAATTATAATTATAATTATAATATTATAATTATAATAAAAATTATAATTATAATTATAATATTATAATTATAATAAAAATTATAATTATAATTATAATATTATAATTATAATAAAAATTATAATTATAATTATAATATTATAATTATTATATTATAATTATAATTATAATATTTTATTCGAAAATATTATAATTATAATATAATAATTATTATAATTATAATTTTTATTATAATTATAATATTTTTATTATAATTATAATTTTTATTATAATTATAATATTATATTATAATTATAATAAGATTATTAACGATAATCTTTTTTTTTGTAGATTCCGACATGAGCGAACCGGTGATAATAATCGAACCTCGGGAGAATTGGACCAATGCGGAGAAGGAAAGAAGGCCACACCACGAAAATAACGAAGAGGGTGGTGAAGAGAGTGGAGAAGACGGTGAAGGGGAGGTGAGGGAAGAACCGAAATCGCCAAAATCGCCAATGTTACCGAAACTGCTCTAATTACGGTCACAGAAGGTCACGGACGTCTAAGAGAAGGGACAATTACGGTCGCGGAAGGTTACGGACGTCTAAGAGAAGGGACAGGAGGAAAAAGGAAGGTATTAGAAGAGAAGAGAGTGAAGAACTCGAAGAAAGGGGAATAGAAAAAGAAGTGAGAAGAAAAGGAAAGAGTAAAATCGCTGAAATTACAGTTATGGAGAGTCACGGACACTTAGAAGAAGGGAGTATAAGAGGGAAGAGGAGTATAAGAAGAGAAGAAAATGACAAAAGAGAAGAGAATGATAGAAGAGAAGAGAGTGAAGAACTTGAGGAAAGGAGAATAGAAAAAGAAGTGGGGAAAAAAAGAAAAAGAAATATTGTCAAAATTATAGAAGCAGATGATGAAGAGGATGAAGAAGGGGAAAGTGAAGAGAGAATAAATAGTAATAAAAAAAGAGTAGAAAAAGGAAAAAGAGATATTGTCAAAATTATAGAAATAGATGAAGAGGATGAAGAGGAGGATAAAGAAGAGGATGAAGAAGTGGAAAGTGAAGAGAGAATAAATAGTAATAAAAAAAGAGCAGAAAAAGGAAAGGGAAAGGTGGTAGAACATGAAGAAAATGTAGATGTGGAAAATACAGAAGGTTGGATTCTAGAAAATAATTCTAATAATGAAAATGATTTTTTATTTTTTGAAATGAATTTAATGAATTTTCTAAGTGAAAAAGAAACACCTATTGCTTCATCAAGTAAAAATATTATCCAAAGAAAAAAAACCCCAATGAATAGAACAAAAGGCAATACAAATAAGAAAGGAATTCAATCTTTTTTTGAAAAATCAATTAATATAGAAGAATTAAATAATTATGAAATTAATGATGAAGGTGATGAAGGTGATGAAGATAATGAAGATAATGAAGGTAATGAAGGTGATGAAGGTGATGAAGGTGATGAAGGTGAAATCAGTAGCAATAATATTTTAAGTAATTCTAGTCGTCTTCAAAATCGTAGAAAAAGAAAAGCATCTGTTTTATTAAAAACCTCTAAAGGAAAAAAATCAAAATCAAAAAAATCAAAAACAGTGGTAGCATTGAGATCTAGTTTTGTTTGGGATTTTTTCATAACTGATCATGATACAGAAACAGATGTTGTTTATGCAATCTGTCAAATAAAAGATTGTACACGCAAATATGCTCATCATGGTTCTACAACTAATTATACAAAACATCTTCGTGATGATCATCATATTACTGAAGCTTCACTATCTTCAAAAACTCCAGAAGAAATCAACAATCTAAAACAACCAAAACAACAATCTATTGTTGAACTTCTATCAAGACCTCTTAGTTTAAGAAAACAAAAATTATTAAATCAAGATCTTGTAAAATTTATAGTAGGAACAAGACAACCATTATCTATTGTTGAAAGTGATTGTTTCAAAAATTATTGTAATGCACTCAATCCACAATTTTCTATTCCTTGTATTAATACTATCAAAAATTTAATAGATCTTTCATATAATTATATGAAAAGACAACTCAAAGATACAATAATTAATTCTATTGATTATATTCATTTAACCTTTGATCTGTGGTCATCAAAAGCACATGATTCATATTTGGGCATTACTGCTCATTGGATTAACAAAGAATTTGAGATTTGTAACATGGTTTTGAATGTTGGAGAAATACCATATCCACATACTGGTGTTGAAATTTCTCGTCATGTATCAAAAGTTCTTGATGACTGGAATTTGAAAGATAAACTAATAATTATAGTTACAGATAATGGAAGTAATGTTCAATCTGCAGTAACAAGATTGGGAAAAGATTGGATCCCATGTGCTGCTCATACATTGCAATTATCAGTTAATAAAGGATTAAAAATAATTGATCCTCTAATAACAAAAGTAAAAAATCTTATTACTTTTTTGGGAAGTGATAAAAGAAGACAACAATTAAGACGTGCACAAGTTATGTGTAATCAAATTCAAGAAAATGAAACAGTTGACATTATCAAGCCTATAGATATAAGGTGGAATTCATTTTACAATGCTTTAGTTCGACTTTATGAATTAAAAAATCCAATTAAATGGTTAGCCAATAACTTAGAAAATAGTCATTTATCAAGTGATGTTCATGATTTTAATATTATGGATCAACTTTTACCCACTTCAGCAGAATGGAAAACTATTCAAAATTTGACAAAATTATTAGCTTCTGCTGAACAAGCAACAAGATTATTAGGAGGAGAAAAATATACAACATTAGCTCTTACTGCTCCTATAATTGATGAAGTTATACGTAATTTAAAAAATATAAAATCAAATAATACTATTATTACAAATACTACAATTTCAAACATTTGTAATACTATTTTAGATGATCTTGAAAAAAGATGAAGTATTTCAAATAATTATGGAATAACTGCATCATTTTTAGATCCTAGATTTAGAAATTTAACTTTTTGTTCACAAGTAAGTATATATCTTTTTAATTAAATAATTTATATAATATTTAACTTTTTATCTAATTTATTATTTAGAATACACGTGATATTATACATACCAAAATTAAAAAAGAAATTGAAGAAATTGTAAATTTGTCATCTGATGAAACTCAAAGTTCATTAGAAGTAGATTCAACATCTTTAATATCATCTTTTTTTTCTCATCTTTCTTCAACTTCTAATCAAGGATTTAGAACTAATTCAAATGAAATTAACCAATATTTACAAATGAAAGAGTTATTGATGCATGAAAAAAGTGATCCTTTAATTTGGTGGAAAGCTAATTGTAATTCATATCCCAATTTATCAAAATTAGCACAAAAATATTTATCAATTCCTGCAACATCTGTACCTTCTGAAAGATTATTTTCAGATGCTGGAATTCATATCACTCCTCGTAGAAATAGATTAAATCCACCTTTAGTCAATCAAATTCTTTTTATTAAACAAAATAATACATATTTAGAAATGTTTCCTTAATAATTTTTAATTTTTAATATAATTTTTATAATTTCTAATATTAATTTACCAATTCTTAATGTTAATTTTGATTTAATATTGAACCATTTAATATTAATTATATTAATAAATCAATTTAAATATTGAAATTTTATAAACTTTGTTATTTATTAATTAATATTAAAATTGAATGTTAAATAAATATTTTATTTAAAACAAACAAACATTTACTTATATTTTTATATTTACTTAGTAGTGATTTTGATAGTATTAGCATCAAAAAATTTTTAGAGGCGAAAATTTGCACAAATTTTCACCACCTGCAAAAATTTTCGCAAATTTTTATCTATTTTTTTCTGTTTTTTTGACTTCGCTCACAATTATTGAAGCACAGAGCAATTTTCTACTAAGATATTTCTAAGACAGAAAGAACGGCCTTGTTTTTGGCTACAAAATGATATGTGTTTCGTCCTTGTAGCATCGATATTCACGAAGTTATTCGAGTTTTAAAAAAAATATCTGCGAAAAATCGTGTAAAATTTTTGAATAATCGCCGAATAATCGCGGAATAATCGCGAATAATTGTCGAATAATCGTGAATAATCGTCGAATAATCGTTGAATAATCGTCGAATAATCGCAAATAATCGCCGAATAATCGCGAATAATCGTCGAATAATCGCGAATAATCGTTGAATAATCGTGAATAATCGTCGAATAATCGCGAATAATCGTCGAATAATCGTCGAATAATCGCCGAATAATCGCGAATAATCGCCGAATAATCGTCGAATAATTGCCGAATAATCGCGAATAATTGACGATTATTCGTGATTATTCGTCGATTATTCGTGACGATTATTCGAGTCTAAATATAGACCCGATTCCTAACACTATCCGTATGCATTCAGGAATATGCATTGATAAATGGATATTACTTGTAATAAATTCAGGCTCATAGGTTCTTTCTATATTTATTGACATATCCCTTAATCTTTCTTGGGCTTTTTGTAAATCATCTTCAGTAACAAATCTAGCAACCAATAAGTTACACGCCCGAACAAAATGTCCCAATATCTTTCTATCATTATCATCTAACATGTCCCATAAAATTGTTGTTGCATATATCATAATAAAGGTCTTCCATTGGTCAGCAGTGAGCTTTGAAAATCCTTCTCTGATAGCAATTTTTGGAAGGATTCGACCAATATCAGATGGAAGTTGAACGCTATCCATTCTTTTTTGTGCTGTACGAAGTTGCTCAGAATTTAACTTATTTTCTTTAATAAATATGGATTGAATAATCCATTTTGCAATTCCAAGGAACAAGCAATGCATTGGATCCACTACTGCAAATCTGATCAGATCCATGTAAGGGAGACGAAGCAATTCAGACTATCGCACTCCGTTTATTTTAAAATGAGCTTCTCTTGTTCCTCTGGTGTCACATTTAAGCCATTCTTGAGCATATTGTCTATGTTTTTGGGGGTCTGCAGATTCTGTAATCCATTGTTCATAATCATACATGCCACCATAATGAGTTTTTTTGAACTTCTCACTATATCAGCCTCTTTTCGGGCACCTGTGACATTTCATTACTGCAGATCCATGCCCAAATAACTTTCGTGTAGCTGGAATATCGGAAGAACCTACTATTATTGCAACTCTTATATCGAGCCCATCTTTATTTTCAAATGTAACAGGAACTTTCCACCCTTCTCATAATTCCTTAAGTTCATCAACTATCGGAGATAGATAAT
>PQFF01000323.1:72950-100756 GCA_003547095.1 Diversispora epigaea | reverse complement strand
AAGGAGAATTTTGGGTACGTGCCTGGTCACTTTCTGCAATGAGTGTATCATTAAAGATAAACAGCAGACGTTAGACCTGTTCGATTTTCGCCAACGAAGGAGAACATAATTTTTGAGAACGAGCTTAACAATATCTTTATGGGAGAATTGGAAAATTATATTTTTCTTTATTTTGGGTTTTATTTTATTTTATTTTGGGGGGAATTATAATCACGTGACGAGCTCAACTAAAACCGGCAAGTAAGGAGAATTTTGGGTACGTGCCTGGTCACTTTCTGCAATGAGTGTATCATTAAAGATAAACAGCAGACGTTAGACCTGTTCGATTTTCGCCAACGAAGGAGAACATAACTTTTGAGAACGAGCTTAACAATATCTTTATGGGAGAATTGGAAAATTATATTTTTCTTTATTTTGGGTTTTATTTTATTTTATTTTGGGGGGAATTATAATCACGTGACGAGCTCAACTAAAACCGGCAAGTAAGGAGAATTTTGGGTACGTGCCTGGTCACTGTTTGCAATGAGTGTATCATTAAAAATAAACAGCAGACGTTGGACCCGTTCGATTTTCGCCGACGAAGGAGAATACGATCTTGAGAATGAGCTCAACGATTTCTTTGGGAGAACTGGAAAATTTTATTTTTCTTTATTTTTATGGGTTTTATTTCATAATTTAGGGTGTTAAGGTTTTCATTATTTTTGGGTTTATATTCATTTTAGCTAGGTAGGACCTTCTTTATATGTGTTCCAATTCGGTCAAGAGGAGATTTAAAACCTTTTAATTTTAACTGAGAGTGCCGTTCGGGCGCGATCCCGGCAATCTCATGCTCAGATTGGTCATGAGAGGACGGGGACGGGTCTTGGTAAATCAGTTACCAGTACCAACTGGCAACGATGAGCCGTGCCGTAGACTAGAATTTGTTTTTAGTTTTAGCAAGCTTCTATATGTAATTTTTTTGTTCTAAAAGTTTACTTTTAAAAAGCTCGTTATTGCAACAGCTTTGCAAATTATTAATAAACGTATTGAAGCGAGACTCCGTTGGTTAAAAAAAAAAAAAAATAAAACTTTTTAATCTATAAGTAAATATTAAAAACTGTAATAAGCAAACTTAAAAATGAGAATGATGTACATATTCAGTAGAAAGAACAAACTTATATTATTAAAATTAAGAGAATAATTAGCAATTAAAGTTTGAACGGATTTTTTTATTCGTTTGAACTTTAACTACTAATTATTCTCTTAATTTTAATGATATAAGTTTGTTCTTTCTACTGAACATGCACATCATTCTCATCTTTAAGTTTGCTTATTACAGTTTTTAATATTTACTTATAGATTAAAAAGTTTTATATGTAACAACGATGATAATTATTTTCGATCGTAAATTTTGACGATCAAACCTATTTCACCCGGTTTATACCCCAAACCGGATGAAACCGGGTGAAATCGGGTGAAAAAAAATTTTTAAGAAATCATCCGGGTTCATCCGGATATCTGATTTTAAGGTCATTCAGATATCCGGATGACTTATTGGGACACGGTTCCAAGCCCTATATAAAAAAAAATCTAATATATATAATTTAAAAAAGTAATTACATGAAAAAGGTTGTTAAAAATGAAGATAATTAGGTATTTTTTTATTAAATTTAAAGTTTAATGTAAAAGAATCTTAGAGTTTTGCTTCAAAAAATAAGTTAAAGTTTTGATATAATAAAATACTAACAAATAATCAAATAAAAGAACTTTTTGGTTTTTTTAATAGAAAATAAGTAAACAAAATAAAAATATTAAAAGCAAAAAATCAGATAATTAATGACTTTGAATAGTTAATTTAGAGACGACTTTTTGATTATCGCGGTTTTCAAATTAGTGCGATCATGTGATGTAAATCGATTTTTATAAAAATCGAATACCGAATACAAAACCATATGATATATATAAAAGTATTTGTATTACATATGATTTACAGATTAAACAAATATTAATGATAGATGAGTCATCTGCACATCTATTTATTGCATTTTGATCTTTTTTTAATGCCTTTGTATATAGTCTTTATACAGATTACAAAATGACTAAAAACCGATTACAAAACAACTAAAACCGATTACAAAACGACTAAAAACGATTACTATTGATTACCTTGCGAATACATTTACTTATTTGATTAAAAAGGCTTTCTATAACCTTTATATTTACAAATATATATATATATTTTTATTTTTAACATAATATTTGTTATATTTTTAATAAATAAATCTTTGAAATCAAGTTATTTTATTACATATATGATTTTATTGATTTTATTTTATTATAATAATTATAATAAATATATTTTTGGCAAGAAGAGATAACTGTTTAATAGATATGATTCGATATTGTATTATTTTATATCAAGTTATTGGGTTTAATAAGGAAATAATATAGATATTTGATTTTTGTTGAGCGGAAGTCACGTNTCCTGAAAATTTGCTTTAATTAAAAAAAACTACTTCAGAAAAAAATAATCAGCAAACAATAGAATTAATGAAAAGAACTATATATGATTCACTTTTTTATTATTGGAATTAACCATCAATAATTAGTCTTCTTGCTACAATTTTAGATCCACGACTAAAATCTCTTTCTAATTTGGATGATGATATTCAAAAAAAAGTGAAAAAAGAATTAAAATCTCAATTATTAAATTTAATTAATATACAAGGAACAACTTTAATTTCAAATTCTAATACAACAACATCTGGTTTTCAACATGGCCGCTTACATATTTCAATATTTGGAACAAATACTTCTAATATAGTTAATCCAACAAGTGAATTAGAATTTTATTTAGATCCTATACCTACACCTATACGTGTTGCCCAAATCCCAAATAATTTGGAATTTGGGACGCCAAAATGCACAAATTACTAGTATTTGGGATTTGGGATTTTGGCAAAAAATACTAATTATAATTTGGGATTTGGGATTTGGGATTTGGGATTTCGGCATTTGGGATTTTGGCATTTGGATTTTGAATTTGGGCGGCAGGTATACCTACACCTATTGCAAATTATAATATAGATCTATTTAAATGGTGAGTTGAATAAAAAATACAATTTCCAAACTTAATTATATTAGTCAGGAAATATTTATCAATTCCTGCATCATCTGTACCTAGTGAACATTTATTTTCTGATGCAGGAAATTAAATTACTGCCAAAAGAACAAGTCTTGATTCAAAATTAGTCAGTAAAATGATGTTTATGAAAAGAAATTTCAAATTTATTTAACTTTATTAATAATATTTCAAATTTATTTAACTTTATTAATAATATTTCAAATTTATTCAACTTTATTAATAATATTTTAATAATTTTTAATGTTTAATATAATATTTTTTTAATAAATATAATAAATATTTATAATAAATAAAGGAAGATATTAAAAAAAATAAATGTCATAATGTAATTATAAAATTAGAAATAATTATCAATCGTTACTACATATAAAACTTTTTAACCACAGAACTCTTTCCGCTGATCAGTAAAACCAAAATTTTTGAGGAACAAGAAAACAACTGCGCAGGTGTAAACTCCTAAGAAGACTAAGGCTTAGATATTTAATACTATCTAGTTTGAGGCAAGAGGCTCTGCCGGATGAGACTGGGTAGACAAAACCTGAAATACTATTAAATATTTAAGTTGAAGTCTTCTTAAATAGGGACAGAACTTTTCGGGCAAGAAGACGTAAACGAACTAGTCCTTGGGTAGCCTAGCTCTTGCAGCCAAATAGGTGAAGGGGAGTCCTAGTAACGAACGGTCGGAAGCCTGAATAACAACAATAACACGGCGTTTAACAAAAATTTTATGAATATATTTCCATATATTCCGTTCACTTTCCTTTATTTTCGCTGACGGGAATTTTTATTATTTTTTTGGGGAATATACAAAAATCAGCTAGACCTTGAATTTTATCATGTGATCAGATAAACAAAGTCAGGTGTAACAAATATATCACGATTATCCTTTTTCATCAATCACGAGNTAATAAAATAAAATCAATAAAATCATATATGTAATAAAATAACTTGATTTCAAAGATTTATTTATTAAAAATATAACAAATATTATGTTAAAAATAAAAATATATATATATATTTGTAAATATAAAGGTTATAGAAAGCCTTTTTAATCAAATAAGTAAATGTATTCGCAAGGTAATCAATAGTAATCGTTTTTAGTCGTTTTGTAATCGGTTTTAGTTGTTTTGTAATCGGTTTTTAGTCATTTTGTAATCTGTATAAAGACTATATACAAAGGCATTAAAAAAAGATCAAAATGCAATAAATAGATGTGCAGATGACTCATCTATCATTAATATTTGTTTAATCTGTAAATCATATGTAATACAAATACTTTTATATATATCATATGGTTTTGTATTCGGTATTCGATTTTTATAAAAATCGATTTACATCACATGATCGCACTAATTTGAAAACCGCGATAATCAAAAAGTCGTCTCTAAATTAACTATTCAAAGTCATTAATTATCTGATTTTTTGCTTTTAATATTTTTATTTTGTTTACTTATTTTCTATTAAAAAAACCAAAAAGTTCTTTTATTTGATTATTTGTTAGTATTTTATTATATCAAAACTTTAACTTATTTTTTGAAGCAAAACTCTAAGATTCTTTTACATTAAACTTTAAATTTAATAAAAAAATACCTAATTATCTTCATTTTTAACAACCTTTTTCATGTAATTACTTTTTTAAATTATATATATTAGATTTTTTTTTATATAGGGCTTGGAACCGTGTCCCAATAAGTCATCCGGATATCTGAATGACCTTAAAATCAGATATCCGGATGAACCCGGATGATTTCTTAAAAATTTTTTTTCACCCGATTTCACCCGGTTTCATCCGGTTTGGGGTATAAACCGGGTGAAATAGGTTTGATCGTCAAAATTTACGATCGAAAATAATTATCATCGTTGTTACATATAAAACTTTTTAATCTATAAGTAAATATTAAAAACTGTAATAAGCAAACTTAAAAATGAGAATGATGTACATATTCAGTAGAAAGAACAAACTTATATTATTAAAATTAAGAGAATAATTAGCAATTAAAGTTTGAACGGATTTTTTTATTCGTTTGAACTTTAACTACTAATTATTCTCTTAATTTTAATGATATAAGTTTGTTCTTTCTACTGAACATGCACATCATTCTCATCTTTAAGTTTGCTTATTACAGTTTTTAATATTTACTTATAGATTAAAAAGTTTTATATGTAACAACGATGATAATTATTTTCGATCGTAAATTTTGACGATCAAACCTATTTCACCCGGTTTATACCCCAAACCGGATGAAACCGGGTGAAATCGGGTGAAAAAAAATTTTTAAGAAATCATCCGGGTTCATCCGGATATCTGATTTTAAGGTCATTCAGATATCCGGATGACTTATTGGGACACGGTTCCAAGCCCTATATAAAAAAAAATCTAATATATATAATTTAAAAAAGTAATTACATGAAAAAGGTTGTTAAAAATGAAGATAATTAGGTATTTTTTTATTAAATTTAAAGTTTAATGTAAAAGAATCTTAGAGTTTTGCTTCAAAAAATAAGTTAAAGTTTTGATATAATAAAATACTAACAAATAATCAAATAAAAGAACTTTTTGGTTTTTTTAATAGAAAATAAGTAAACAAAATAAAAATATTAAAAGCAAAAAATCAGATAATTAATGACTTTGAATAGTTAATTTAGAGACGACTTTTTGATTATCGCGGTTTTCAAATTAGTGCGATCATGTGATGTAAATCGATTTTTATAAAAATCGAATACCGAATACAAAACCATATGATATATATAAAAGTATTTGTATTACATATGATTTACAGATTAAACAAATATTAATGATAGATGAGTCATCTGCACATCTATTTATTGCATTTTGATCTTTTTTTAATGCCTTTGTATATAGTCTTTATACAGATTACAAAATGACTAAAAACCGATTACAAAACAACTAAAACCGATTACAAAACGACTAAAAACGATTACTATTGATTACCTTGCGAATACATTTACTTATTTGATTAAAAAGGCTTTCTATAACCTTTATATTTACAAATATATATATATATTTTTATTTTTAACATAATATTTGTTATATTTTTAATAAATAAATCTTTGAAATCAAGTTATTTTATTACATATATGATTTTATTGATTTTATTTTATTATAATAATTATAATAAATATATTTTTGGCAAGAAGAGATAACTGTTTAATAGATATGATTCGATATTGTATTATTTTATATCAAGTTATTGGGTTTAATAAGGAAATAATATAGATATTTGATTTTTGTTGAGCGGAAGTCACGTGATTTGCGAATTACGTGACAAATTTTTATTGGTTAAAAAATGATCATCGATCACATGAGATCAGTCGTTTCGTTACATTACAAATTTTTATTGGTTAAAATGATCATTAATCATGTGATATTTGTTTATTGGTATTCGAATACAAATAAATTATATTAACTGATTTTTTTACATGATCGCACTAATTTAAAAACCGCGATAAATTGTTACACATAAATTTTTTTAATATGAAAATTGGTGTAACCCTGACATGCTATAGGAAATAGTTTAATGTTATTCAAGTAATTTATTTATTATTTTTTTTTATATTACATCAGTAAATTTTTTTAAATGTAAGCCTTCGAAGTCCTTCACTCCGATAACTTTTGAATACCTCCAACATAAACATAACATTTACGAAGGTTATTGGTATCGAAAACTTTTATTTTTATTAATAAAACGTAATACTCCGAAGGTTATTGATATTGATAACCTTCAATAACCTTCATTTTATCATAATAAACGTAATATTTGCGAAGGTTATTGGTCCAACACAGGTCAAAATCCAAATATCGGGCACCTATCAGGCACCTATCGGGTACCTGATATATTTGAATATCGGGTACCTATAGGGTACCTATCGAGTGCGAATAATATTTTTATATATATCAGGCACCCGATATCTAGGATTTTTTTTTGTAAATTTTATAATGCACCCGATATGGCAGCGATATTAATTATTATTATTTCAGATACCTGATATTACCTTCAATATCAGGTACATGATAATAAATAGTAATATCGGATATATATCGGACACCTGATTTATTAAAAATTTTATTCAGGTTTTTCTCTATCAGGCACATGATTTGATATTTTTGGCTTATCTGTTATATAACCTATCAGATGCATATACTTAAAATTCAAGTTTTCTTGCATAAAATTAGATATACTTTAAAGTTTAGTTATTGTTTGATATGCTCATTGTATTAGATAATCTCTTTATTATTAATTAATAAATAAATAAAATTAAAATTAAACATTAAATTTTCGATTCAATGGTATTATTGAAACATAATTATTCTTATTCTTATTCCTGTCTGATAGTTTATCTTAATAACTCGACCATATATTCTATGCACTGCAATAATTGAATCTTGACCTTCCTCATAGTATTCTCCATTCTACAATTCAGTATTGGATACTTCAGGCTCCATAAATTTATGCTTAAATCGTATACTAGAGGAAGGCGCATTTTTATACCATTTGACATATGCTAGAAGATGTGTTTTGGGTCCTTTTGGAAGTGTTAGAGTATGTTCGAAATAATATTGTACCTCCCTAGAATAAATATCACTTGTTCCATCTCTATATGCTTTCCACTTCGCTAATATAATTGCATTATTTTTATGTCGTCCAGTGATTTTGGACCCAAATATTTCATTACCTATTATTAATCGTGCATGTTGGTTCATAGTTACTTCCATACATGCGTTCACATCTTTCTTTTTTCTATTATATAATGTTACATACCATTCGCATAATATTTTTTGAACCTCTTTAGGAATACTTACCTTTTCATGTAAAGGTGTTAGCATACGTCCTGGTATATATTCAGTGCCATAGATTTTATTGAACGTGTCATGTCTCAGGAAGATGAAATACTGTAACTCTTCTCTATCAAATTCATTAGTTACAGCTAAGCTGCCAGCAACTTTCTTTGGTGCAAGAAATTTAAGAGAATTCTCCAAGAGACCAGATATCCATTGACATGAAAGATGATAATCCACAAGTGAATTTTTAAGAACAATTCACATAAGTTCGGGTTCGATCTGCCGATTACTATTAGGATATGAACCTATGAAAAGATTTGTGTTAAAATTTTATTTATTATAATTTTGTACACCCGATATGTGCGGTTTACTTATGTATCCATTTAATCGCTCGTACAGGAATAACCAAAAACTATAAACAGAGCCATAATCCCATATGCATTCAGGAATATACATTGATAAATGGATATTATTTGTAATAAATTCAGGCCCATAGGTTCTTTCTATATTTATTGACATATCCCTTAATCTTTCTTGGGCTTCTTGTAGATCATCTTCAGTAACAAATCTAGCAACCAATAAGTTACACGCCCGAACAAAATGTCCCAATATCTTTCTATCATTATCATCTAACATGTCCCATAAAATTGTTGTTGCATATATCATAATAAAGGTCTTCCATTGGTCAGCAGTGAGCTTTGAAAATCCTTCTCCGATAGCAATTTTTGGAGGGATTCGATCAATATCAAATGGAAGTTGAACGTTATCCATCCTCTTTTGTGCTGTACGAAGTTGCTCAGAATTTAACTTATTTTCTTTAATAAATATGGATTGAATAATCCATTTTGCAATTCCAAGGAACAAGCAATGCATTGGATCCACTACTGCAAATCTGATCGGATCCATGTAAGGGAGACGAAGCAATTCAGACCATCGCACTCCATTTATTTTAAAATGAGCTTTTCTTGTTCCTCTAGTATCACATTTAAGCCATTCTTGAGCATATTGTCTATGTTTTTGAGGGTCTGCAGATTCTGTAATCTATTGTTCATAATCATGCATACCACCATAATGAGTTTTTTTGAACTTCTCACTATATCAGCTTCTTTTCGAGCACCTGTGACATTTCATTACTGCAGATCCATACCCAAATAACTTTCGTGTAGCTGGAATATCGGAAGAACCTACTAATATTGCAACTCTTATATCGAATCCATCTTTATTTTCATATGTTTTGGGAACTCTCCATCCCTCCCATAATTCCTTAAGTTCATCAACTATCGGGGATAGGTAATGATTAATTTGGTTCTTATCGGCTTCCTTAAGTCCAGGTAGAAAGCCTAAATAAATAATATTTTCGGGCTTATTTCTTTCTGCCCTTGGAAGATTACATATCGAAGCATAAATAGTACCAGTGCTATGTTGTGTGTACTTAAAGGATTGGAACCAGTCCAAATTTATTAATAATCCTAAATTCGAGGTAGCAGTTTCTGGACTAAAAAATTTGCTACCATCAAAAGGAAATGAATTTCATACTTTCCCATCATATATATCAGCATAGATATTACTATCATAATTTCTTGTGCTCGATTGGTCTAGCATTTTTTCAAAGCCAGATCTCTGGTATAAGATACTTAATTGTTGTTTAATTGAGGGCTTAGGGTATAGCATTTTAGGAATTGCTACCATATTTTTCATATTTCTTTTGAGGGAGGAGAGCTCATTATTGCATAAATTCTTTCGGGAAGATATTGGATTGTTTAGATATTCTTCATAACGGCAATGCATGATTGCTAACTTATTGTTTTTCATATTATTGTATACAATTTTAGAATCATATAATTTATGACAGTTTGTACAAACTGCCATCCTTAATTTTGATTGAAAAATTCCTAACCTTTTTTTTGCTAAAAATAAAGAAGCAGAAAATTCCCAAAACTTAGAATCGTCAATCATCTTAAAGGTATGGTTTAAAAACTTAATTAAGACCTCCAGGGCCGTATCAGGTATCCGATATTTTTGTTGAAACTTAAATAACCACAAAAGTATCTCTACGTCTAATTTATCTTTTAATTCTACTCTTTCATAGCATTCGTCCTCTTCTTCCAGCTCAGGTGAAACAAAAAAGTTATCATTATCTTTAAATACTTCATCATCCGAATCTATATATTCATTTTCTAATTCTACTTCTACTTCTAATTCATTATCGTCACAAATAATTTCTTCATCATCACATTCTTCTAAGTCGTCAATTAATTCATTATCATCATCTCCTATATCAAACAAAAGTTCATCATCAAATATATCGAGCATCTCATCTATGCGTGGTTCATGAAATTGATCATTTCTTGGACGAGATGATGATGCCACAACTATTTTTTCATCAAGATCCAACCCTGTAAGCATATTACTTATTGACACGTCTCTATTTAACTTAGGTACATCAGGTGTTGGTAAACTTCTTTTTCTTTTCTTACTATTTTTATTTGATGACGTATCTTCATTCACTTGAGTTTCGTTCACTTAATTAAGAAAAATAAATATTATAAATGTTACACAAGTTAAAAATTGATATATCGGGTACCTGATATGACTATTTGTCTGCCCGATATACGAAGTTATTTCAACAATTTACTTACCTCTATAATTAAACTTTCTTGCTTCGATCATAGCTAATTGAATCTTTCTTTCTTTACTAGATTTCCACATAATTTTATCATTAGTATGCTTTTTTTGGGTCTTTCCTTCAACTTCTTTTCCTTCACAGACTATACAATTACAAATGTATTTGTATTTTTTATTAAAATTTGTTAAATCAAATGAAGGAGATTCCTTCCGGGCAGTTGATTTTTGAGTTTTGTTTTTTGAGTAAGTCATTTTATTCAAAAGATAGGTAAATTATATATTAGTCAAAGTTCTTTAATAAATTTATTTTCAAAAAATGTTCTCTAAAATATTCACATAGTCAAATACTTGCTTTTTTATAATGCGCAAAAATTATTTACAGATGATACACGTCTTTAAAATTCACGTAAAGATGATACGCGTCGTCTTAAAATTAGAGAAATTTTATTTAGTTAATGCATTTTTTTATAGTAAATTTTATATTCATAATTATATATAGTATATATAGTAATAATTTATATTTATTAATATAACAATAGTACTAAATAATTTATATTATTATATTAAAATTAATATGTTACACATTACTCCTCTGATCTGCATATAAGTAAACAAATACCTATTTTTCATTATTTTTCATTATCATTAATACCATCTCTTTCTCTTTAATATGCATAACACCTCCTTGCGGCCCATTTCTATTCATTTCTTTAAAATACATATAATGTTAACAATACTACATCAGTAAATTTTTTTAAACGTAAGCCTTCGAAGTCCTTCACTCTGATAACCTTCGAATACCTCCAACATAAATGTAATATTTACGAAGGTTATTGGTACCGAAAACCTTCATTTTTATTAATAAAACGTAATACTCCAGAGGTTATTGATATCGATAACCTTCAATAACCTTCACTTTATCATAATAAACGTAATATTTGCGAAGGTTATTGGTCCGATAACCTTCAATAACCTTTGAAAACGAAATTATTACAATAACCTCCGACATAAAAAATTTCCTGATGTATACTATACATATACCATAATTTTTATAATCCGACAATCTATAACCCTGTTACAAGACAGATATCTGTACAAGAAATAGAAAAGACGTTGGCCAGTTTTAAGAATGCGAAAGCACCTGGACCCTCTCTTATTCCATATAAAATATATAAACACATGCCTGACAGTGGTATGGAACGCATTGCACATATTTTCAATCGAATAATAGAAACGGGTGAGGTCCCGGTAGAATGGACTAATAGCGACATAGTGTTAATTCCTAAGCCAAAGGAGTGGGAGGGCAACTTGGAGATAACCAGACCTATTACCTTAATGGAAACGATAAGAAAGATATTTACCAAAATAATAAATAATAGATTATCAAAAGTTCTATCAGACAACAAAGTTCTATCCGAAAACAATTAGGTGGACCTTCCGGGAGGAAGAACGACTTATCCCATACACATTTTGAATAATCTAATGGAAGACGCTAGAGAGAAAAAACGGGAAGTCTGACTTCTCTTTCAAGATATCAGACGAGCCTTCGATTCGGTAGACACCAGTATGTTGATTAAGTCATTGGAAAGGTTACAGGTACCGCTGAAAATGTATTAAGGAATATAATAATACATAGAACTGCATAAGGAATAACAGAGTATGGTAATACGGAATCATACAAAGTAGAAAGAGGAGTAGATCAAGGGGACAGTATTTCACCTTTATTATGGTGTATCTTTTATGATCCGCTTTTATGTGAGATTGAAAAGTTGAGAATGGGATACAAAATGGAAACCACATGGGATGAAAACTTAGCAAAAAAAACAACAGGTACCTTGGAAAGTCATATTTTATCATTGGCCTACATGGATGACACAGTGTGGGTAACTGAAACTAAAGAACAAATGCAAAAAGTGATAAAAATAGTAGAATCTTTTTTCGATCTCACCTATACCTGCCGCCCAAATTCAAAATCCAAATGCCGAAATCTCAAATGCCGAAATCCCAAATCCCAAATCCCAAATTATAATTAGTATTTTTTGCCGAAATCCCAAATCTCAAATCCCAAATATTAGTAATTTGTGCATTTTGGCATCCCAAATCCCAAATTATTTGGGATTTGGGCAACATGTATAATCTCACCCTAATTACAGTGAATGTATCAAAATCGGACTTGTTGATTCTAAATTCAGAAAATACTAGGGAGGATAATGCCTTGGACTTCATAGACTCCAGATTGCTGCCTCACGACTATACATGTTCCCAAAATTGATTTTGGATTTTTGAGGTATTTTGACTTTTTGAGATTTATGCAGAATTTATTCTATATATGGAAATAAAAAAAGTATCCAGTTATGTGTATCTTCAATCAAAGAATAAATCTGGGTGGTGTTAGAAGTTTTTTTTATTATTTGTTTTATTTCTCATTATTTTATTGTTTATTGTTATAATTCTTTCTTGTTATGTCTTATTTACTATTTATTATTATTTATTCCTAGCTTTATTTATTATTACTTAGCAGTTATTGTATCTATTTTAGAATTGACCTATATATGTTTAGTTATTTCTATTTTTGTATAGTCAGTTAATTAATTAACACCTTAGAATAGTATCAGAAATTTATATTAACTAAAGTAGAATTAGAATAGAAAAGGTTAGTTGACTATCAAAGGACCTTGAAGACCTCAAGTGAGGTCCTGATCACCTTGATCCTCAAGTGAGGTCCTTAGTTAAAGAGCCCTCAGATGAGGTCCAGCAGCAAGTGAGGTCTGATTATCAGTAGACCTCAAGTGATGGCTTTAGACCTCAAGTGAGGTCCTGGACATCTAATAGTAGAAATGTATATAAGGACAAGAGAAATTGTCTTGTCCAAGTCAGTTTTGGAGTTTATTCAATTCCTATTTCTTTTATTTTAATAAAAATAACAATTACTTTATACTTTTGTCTTAAAGTGTTGTTGAAATAACCCAAGGACATATTGCTTAACTCAAACTCACCTTTGATCTTTATTTTTAGTTTATTGAATTAATGATTATTTTTAGATTATAGTTATTGTATTTTGATTTGATTTAGTATTTTGATTATTGATTGATTATAATTAGTTGGATAAATAGATATTATCCTTGTTTAATTGAATTCCTTCTTAGTTATATTTTATTCCCCAAGTATTTATACCCATTCACATAATTTAACCAATACCAGCTTATCACCAAGCTAAACCACTATAATTTAGTAAGCTTGCTCTCCCAGGTGGTAACANTTGACCTATATATGTTTAGTTATTTCTATTTTTGTATAGTCAGTTAATTAATTAACACCTTAGAATAGTATCAGAAATTTATATTAACTAAAGTAGAATTAGAATAGAAAAGGTTAGTTGACTATCAAAGGACCTTGAAGACCTCAAGTGAGGTCCTGATCACCTTGACCCTCAAGTGAGGTCCTTAGTTAAAGAGCCCTCAGATGAGGTCCAGCAGCAAGTGAGGTCTGATTATCAGTAGACCTCAAGTGATGGCTTTAGACCTCAAATGAGGTCCTGGACATCTAATAGTAGAAATGTATATAAGGACAAGAGAAATTGTCTTGTCCAAGTCAGTTTTGGAGTTTATTCAATTCCTATTTCTTTTATTTTAATAAAAATAACAATTACTTTATACTTTTGTCTTAAAGTGTTGTTGAAATAACCCAAGGACATATTGCTTAACTCAAACTCACCTTTGATCTTTATTTTTAGTTTATTGAATTAATGATTATTTTTAGATTATAGTTATTGTATTTTGATTTGATTTAGTATTTTGATTATTGATTGATTATAATTAGTTGGATAAATAGATATTATCCTTGTTTAATTGAATTCCTTCTTAGTTATATTTTATTCCCCAAGTATTTATACCCATTCACATAATTTAACCAACCCAGCTTATCACCAAGCTAAACCACTATAATTTAGTAAGCTTGCTCTCCCAGGTGGTAACAGTGGTCAAAAAATTTTGGGTTTTAAGTAAAATAATTTCGTCTTCTATGAAAAACTATTTCGACTTTTTTCCCCAAAATACCAATTTCGAGGCCCCAAAATAATTTTGCGTGCAAGTATACTCACGACAGAAGGTCCTCGGTAAGATATCTTGGAGTCTGGATCTCAGCAGACGGGAAAAAAGTCAAACAAAAGAAATTATTAATAGAAAAAGTAGTAAAATCAACGAATATATTAAAACGAAAACAATTAACGAATAAACAGATTAGATACATTATTAATTATGTAATATTCCCCCAGGTAGAATATTTAATGACAGATATGATTATAAGTGAATCGGTCATGACGAAAATGGATATTAAAATAAAAGGCTGTTTCAAAAACGTTGTAGGTTTTGCATCGTTCTTACCAAACAGTATTTTATATTCGCATTAGGGATATAGATTATTCAACATGGAGGATAGAATGATGCAATTACACACAACCGAGCTAATGAATCGTTTAAATATGAACAATAGGTGTGGCATTATAACGAAAATACGATTGTAAGACTTACAAAATAGAATATGATCTGCAGAGCAACTGTGGACGTTGCATACCGACACATGGAAAGAAATTAAGAAACCTAGATTAATGTGAAAAATAATAGAACACTTAAAGAAAAGTGAACTAACATTTGAGGTTACTAAATCAAATGAATTTTCTATTTGCCCCAAAGGGGGTTATATCACTATTGAAAAATTCATGCAACCGCGTGGCTGGTACGATGATAATAGAGCAGCTTGCCGAAAGTATAAAGTGCTATTTGTTGAACAATTATTAAACGCGAACATGACTAAAGTCCTTGAGTGGATAAGAATCGATCAACTGAAACCTTCGAGTATCATACTAAAATGGTTTAGAGAAGTAAGCGAAAGTATACAGAGTCGATGGGAAGAAATACAAAATACGGCGACTGTTAATCCATTCAACAGAATTAATAAAATTGATCCTAAGACTGTAGAAAGGCATCAAATAGTATCAGTCAAATCAGCTACAAATATACTATTGGGACGGGTGTATAAAAATCCACAAGAAAATTCAACAGTGGTTCCGATTCAACACTATGTAAGCGATATAATGGATGGTATAGAGGGATCTCCGATAGCCCTATGTACTGGGTGTGAGTTAAATGAACAACGAGCAACAAGATTCACTGATAAAAATTTGAATCAACTATCTAAGGGGTGTATAATTGACGCTGATATCGAAATGATATATTCTCTTCCAAAAAGAAAATCCCGACTTTCATTAAGTAACAAAAATGATAGAAGAGAAAGGAATAGATTACTCCTCTCCCCATTTTCAATGGAAACCTTCATGAAAGAAACAGATAGTCGCGTATCAGGAACGGAGAGGCTTGAAATTGAAAATAACGATCCTTATTGGCAGAAGTTAATCAATTTCCCACTAGAACTAACAACCAAAATATATAATGCGCAAAGTAGTTTAAAGGAAGAGACTGTAGTAAAAATTTATACTGATGATTTCCTTAAAAAACAGAAGATAGCCCGTACTAATCGGGCGAAACACACAAATCACGACAAGAAAGTAATGGGTTTTGGAATAACTTTCGATACTACAGAATCAAGTGGTCCAATAGACTTATATGGAAGAATAGATGGTCCCCCTTCATCTACACGAGCGGAACTATGGGCAATACTGATAGCGATGTATATAACCCCTCAGCAGGCCAAAGTTGAAATATACACAGATAGTTCGACAGCTATATGGGCATTACGGGGATTTCTTGAGAATAAAAAAGGAAAGTCTTGGAGCAATTACAAATCTCCATTAGTTCTTCAAACCATAATTGAAATTATTCAGAAAAAACAATTAAACATAGAATTAATCAAGATAGAGGCACACAGCGGGATCAGTCTAAACGAACGAGCGGACAAACTGGCTAACCTAGGTACAATTTCGAAGAAAACATGCCAAATTGATATGACTCAAATAAGGGGTAGACAAGCTTTGTTCAAATGGCGAACAAACCATATTGATACTTCAATTAAGGAATTCGTCAAAAAACGGGCAGAGATCAAATGGATTTCGCAATGGCGGTTGCAATACAGAACATATAAATGGATAAATGAAAATATTTCGGAGAATACTGACTGGCAAACCACATGGTCTATAATACACAGTACAAAAATTGTATCAAATTTTACTAATAAAGAAGATCAAAAGTATAGATCGTTTAACATAAAAATTCTTAACGACGAATTATCGGTTATCAATAATTTACACATGAGGAAATCAAATACACTCACCTGCCAAAAGTATCCGGCTAACTATTTTTTAATAAATTTTTTAATAAATTTCTAAGGTGAATTATAACACAAGGGATAATTCAAATTGTATAAACTTTTTTTTAAAAGAATCCCCTACCAAAGGGCTATCATATGATATCTTATTTGTTAAAATCTGATACTTTCTTGTGCAGTAATTGTATTTTAAATGAAATTAACCAAAAATGTTAAATTGAATTAATGACAGTAATATCTTTCGATTTCAATAACTATTCATTGTAAGTACCAACTATCTTATATAGACTTGTAGCTTATAACAAGGGCTACAACTTTTATTAATACCATATTTGACATTTTCTAATTAAAATCAGAACTTTACTTAGACACGACTAAAAACGATCGAAATTATTAAAAATTTGACTTGATATTGACAAATAATTATCAATCGTTCTCATATATAAAACTTTATTTTTTACTAATTAAAAGTTAAACGTAATACTAAGTAATCTTAAAGACAAATATATTGTGCACCTGTCACAAAAATATTAGACCTTTGTCATAAGAATTGAAGAAATAAATGATGTTTGAATTTTAATATATAATTGTTAATTATTTATTATTTAACAATAAAACATCAGAAATGAGTCTAATTAACCTTAAAGATAGGTATGTTGTACATCTACTGTAAAAGTTTTAGAATTATAGCATAAGAATTGAGGAAGTTTTNATATGTAACAACTTTTGAAAAATATTACATCAGAATAAAGTGATCAGCAATCATTTGTCGTAAAATCCTTACTAGATTTATCTATAAATTTCAAAGACGAATTGTAACAAAATGGATAATCAAAATTATATAAAACTTTTTTTTAAACGAATTTCCTAATCAAGAGCTATCATATGATACCTTGTGTGTTAAAATTGGATATATACTTGCACATAAATTTTGGTTTAAATGAAATTAACCAAAAATATTCAATTGCATAATTGATCGTAAAGTTTTTCGATTTTGATGAATATTTATCGTAGATATCAACTATCTTATACAAACTTGTAGCTTAACATAAGAGCTATAACTTTAATTATTACAGTTTTTAATATTTTTTAGTGAAAATAAAACTTTACTTAGTAACAAATAAAAATATTCATATTAATATATTATTTAAATTCTTGTCACATCAAAATTATAATTAATAAATTTTTTAAGTATTATTTAATATTTAGTTGAATTTCTTTTATTTTTTATTACAGCATTTATTCTTCTTGGCATACTTTTTACTAATCTAATAAGTTGATTTTCATCAATATTATTCCATTCTTCTTTTAATACTTCAAAAAATTCTTTTTTATTTTTTGGAATAGGTCTGTGTTTTCTGACCTTTCTTTCCAATATATCCCACAAATTTTCAATTGGATTAAGATCAGGACTTTGTGCAGGCCATGGAAGAAATTCAATTTTGTTTTCATTTTTTCAAGTTTTAGTTTTTTTTGAAGTATGACAAGGTGCATTGTCATCTTGAAAAATATGATTTTCTACTCCTAAATCATTTAAAAATGGAATCAAATATTCTTTAAGTAATTCTATATATCTATCAGAATTAAATGTTCCTTCAATTAACACCAAAGGACCTATTTTATTATTGCAAAAACATTCCCAAACCATGACTCCTTCTGAATTTTTGATAGTTGGTTTTAAATAATCAACTTTGTATTTTTCATTTTTTTTACGCCAAACCCAATTTTGTGAATCATTATTAAAAATTTCAAATCTGGATTCATCACTCCAAATAATTGAATTCCATTCTGTAATCCAATTTTTTCTCATTCTATACCATCCATATCTTTTTTTTCGATTTATTTCAGAAATAAAAGGTTTTTTCTTGGCAGCATGTCCACTATAACCTTCTTGATGAAGAGTTCTTTGTATTGTTCTAGAAGAAACTGGTTTATTTATTATTTCATTAAAATCTTCAGTAATTTCTTCTAAAGTTTTGTTTCTATTATTTTTTGTTATTTTTATTAATTACCTATTATCACGTTCTGATAGAATTTTAGGTCTACCAGAACGTGGTAATGTAGTAGTCAGACCTTGTTCATTATATTTTTTTATGACATCTCCTACAGTTGACTTGGGATGCTTTAATATATCAATAATTTACTTTTGTGTATGTTTTCCTTTATATAAACTAATTATTTCTCCACGTTCAAAATCAGTAAGTTCTTTTCCTTTAGGCATAATTTTGAAATTTTGAAATAATTATTGAAAATTATCTTTCAAAAACAAAAGTAAAATAATTTATCAAATTTATCAAATTAATTTAGAAAAAAATTTACTATTCTATTGATATTTAAAAATTATATTTTTTATATTATAAAATAAAAATCAACAGCATATGCAGTTTCTTTGTTTTTTTTTAAAAAAAATGCATTTTCAAATTTTAGAAAATATTTATTTTACAAACTCTCTATTATAGTAAATTTTATGATAATCTGTGAAAGAATTTAAACAATATATTAATATAAATATTTTTATTTGTTACTAAGTAAAGTTTTTATTTTCACTAAAAAAATATTAAAAACTGTAATAATTAAAGTTATAGCTCTNTGTTTCTATTATTTTTTTTTATTTTTATTAATTACCTATTATCACGTTCTGATAGAATTTTAGGTCTACCAGAACGTGGTAATGTAGTAGTCAGACCTTGTTCATTATATTTTTTTATGACATCTCCTACAGTTGACTTGGGATGCTTTAATATATCAATAATTTACTTTTGTGTATGTTTTCCTTTATATAAACTAATTATTTCTCCACGTTCAAAATCAGTAAGTTCTTTTCCTTTAGGCATAATTTTGAAATTTTGAAATAATTATTGAAAATTATCTTTCAAAAACAAAAGTAAAATAATTTATCAAATTTATCAAATTAATTTAGAAAAAAATTTACTATTCTATTGATATTTAAAAATTATATTTTTTATATTATAAAATAAAAATCAACAGCATATGCAGTTTCTTTGTTTTTTTTTAAAAAAAATGCATTTTCAAATTTTAGAAAATATTTATTTTACAAACTCTCTATTATAGTAAATTTTATGATAATCTGTGAAAGAATTTAAACAATATATTAATATAAATATTTTTATTTGTTACTAAGTAAAGTTTTTATTTTCACTAAAAAAATATTAAAAACTGTAATAATTAAAGTTATAGCTCTCATGTTAAGCTACAAGTTTGTATAAGATAGTTGATATCTACGATAAATATTCATCAAAATCGAAAGACTTTACGATCAATTATACAATTGAATATTTTTGATTAATTTCATTTAAACCAAAATTTATTTGCAAGTATATATCCAATTTTAACACACAAGATATCATATGATAGCTCTTGATTAGGAAATTCATTTAAAAAAAAGTTTTATATAATTTTGATTATCCATTTTGTTACAATTCGTCTTTGAAATTTATAGATAAATCTAGTAAGAATTTTACGACAAATGATTGCTGATCACTTTATTCTGATGTAATATTTTTCAAAAGTTGTTACATATTAAAACTTCCTCAATTCTTATGCTATAATTCTAAAACTTTTACAGTAGATGTACAACATACCTATCTTTAAGGTTAATTAGACTCATTTCTGATATTTTATTGTTAAATAATAAATAATTAACAATTATATATTAAAATTCAAACATCATTTATTTCTTCAATTCTTATGACAAAGGTCTAATATTTTTGTGACAGGTGCACAATATATTTGTCTTTAAGATTACTTAGTCTTATGTTTAACTTTTAATTAGTAAAAAATAAAGTTTTATATATGAGAATAATTGTCAATATCAAGTCAAATTTTTAATAATTTCGATCATTTTTAGTTGTGTCTAAGTAAAGTTCTGATTTTAATTAGAAAATGTCAAATATAGTATTAATAAAAGTTGTAGCTCTTGTTATAAGCTACAAGTCTGTATAAGATAGTTGATACTTATGATGAATAGTTATTGAAATCGAAAGATATTACTGTCATTAATTCAATTTAACATTTTTGGTTAATTTCATTTAAAACACAATTACTGCACAAGAAAGTATCAGATTTTAACAAATAAGATATCATATAATAGCCCTTTGGTAGGGGATTCTTTTAAAAAAAAGTTTATACAATTTGAATCATTCTTTGTGTTATAATTCACCTTAGAAATTTATTAAAAAATTTATTAAAAAATAGTTGGCCAGATACTTTTGGCAGGTGAGTGTACATGTTAAATAATCAAAAATCACTAAAAATTTTAATGCAAATCAGCTTACACTGATTGAATGAAAAAAAAAAGACAAAATTTTAACACAAATAAATAGGGAGATATGCAAATAAATAGGGAGATTTGTGAATAATACACAAATAAACTATATATGTCACAGGTCAAAATCTAAATATCAAATTAATATTGGATAGGTATTAGGTATACATGTCATCAAAACTAATTTAACCTTAATTCAACTCTTAAAATTTCAATTTTTAATTATATCTAACTCAATTAATTACATCAATCACTAGTAAAAATTAAAATTTGCCTTAATTCAACTTCAATTTTTCTAAATTTTAATTGCATCTTACTCAATGTATAGTATCAGGTACCTGATAACTATATGATATTTTAACATATCAAATAAATATCTGATGAATATTAAGTGCATGTAATATTTTTATATATATCAGATGTTCGATATTTGAAGTTTTTTATTAGATACCCGATAGTTAATTTTGTAAGTTTTATAATGTACCCAATAGTTATGTGATAATTTTATTTTTTATCTCTTGTACTTGATATTAAGGTAATATCGGGTATATAATAATAAATAGTAATATTAAATGTGTGATCACAAGTCAAAATCTAAATATCAAGTTGATATCAAGTAAGTATTAGATATCTGATAACTATATAATATTTTAATATATCAGATAGATATCAGATAAATGTTGTCACCTAATTACGGGAGTCATAATTCTAAGGGTGACTTTTCAGTTCTTTTAAAAATTTATAGTCCTTTCCCGATAGATACAAGACTATTAATTAAAAAACACTACTGATTTAGTTATTTTAGAAAAGGAATTAGATTTTTCGTTAATTTATTATCAATTATTCCATATTTTGTATTCAAGTATTCTTTATATGTTATTCAATTATTACTTCTACTTATTTATATATTATTATATCCTGTTATCTTCTTAGATTCTTTTATATACTCATACACAAGATTTTTATCCAGTATCTTGACTTTTTCCTTAGACTTTATTAATACAAGATTTATTATCTTCAAATTAATAATATTCTCCATTTGATATTTGTTATTTTGACTTCTCCTTTATTTCTATGATAGATCTAGGATTTTCAAGTTATATTATTGTTATTAACTCAAAAGTTATAATGTTATACAATTAAGCAATCAAACATAAATCTCATAATATTCATAATCTTTTCATTAATTAATTATAATATTATATTATTTATTCTGGAGTTTCAGAATTTATTTAATAAAAAAAATAATATTTTTCAATATTTTATTTACAGATTAATTTCTACAAGTTATTTTTTGAAGTTTAAATTATTAAAATTTATTATAAGATAATTTTCATTTCTTACAAAATTCTACAATTTAGAATTGTTGAAACTAAATCAAATAGGTTATCTTTTTATAAGCAAATACATTACTGTGTTATTATTGTGTCTTATTGTATACTAATACTATTGGATTATTACTAATAAAACTATTATATTGCTACAGTGGCTCACAAAATTATTGCAACATCTGAATTTTTGTTTTTAAAAAATTCTATATTACAAATAATTAATTTTAGAATAATACAGTCTAGCCTTTCTATAATCACACTATCAGACCAACATATTTGATAATTATAGAAAATTGTGATTATAAAAATTTGGTCTCTATATTATCATCAATACATAAATAGTAATTATAAAAAATTTTATATAATAATTAAAAATAAAAATATTTTATTAATTTATATTATTTTTATTAAAATATATTATTTATTTTATATTTTAAAAAAAATATTTACAAATGTTAGAAATCAATTTATCCATATATGCTCAAGTGAAACTTGTTTTTTATTTTTTTCACATCTTCACTTATATAATGACAATCTTTTACTTAAATCATTAGATGAAACTTTATTATAATCATCATTATCAGATAATTGTTCTTCATATCTGATTAAAACTTTCAATGCATTTAATACTTTTTTAGAAGTAACAGAAGGTAAAGGTAATTCTTCTATTTTTTCTTCAAAATCTGGTGATAAATTATTTTCAATTTCATTATCTGCTACTATTATAGTTATTATTTCAGATTCAAAAAGAATATTTTCAGTTAAAAAAGGTTCATTAATAGCATTGATATAAGTTTCTATTTCATTAATTAATTTTTAATATGCTATATTTTCTTCAGATGATTTCTCATAAAGAAGATTAGTAAGTTCAATATTTTTTTCAGATAGTTCCTCAACAGAATCACTATTATTTATTAAATCTGGTAAAATTCCTGTTTTTTTCCAACAATTTTGTATTGTTATTGTGGTAACAGCATCCCATGAACAAGTAACATATTCAATTACTTCTTTTATATTAATTTTGTTTCTAAATAAAAAAAATATATTAATTTAAAAAGAATTAAAATTACAAATTATATAAAATTTACTTATTTTTCATGATCAATATTTGCTCAAATTGATCTAATACATGTTGACAATAATAATGTTTATATTTTGCTTTAAAACCTTTAATAATTCCTATATCAAGTGGTTAAATATGAGATGTTATATTAGGAAGAAAATAATGAATTGCAATATTAGTTAAATTAAATGGTTCATTATTTTTAAACTGTTTTTATTTTTTTTTGATGATATCTTTTGTCATTTGTTACTTAATTTTAATGATTCTTGAATTGAATTTGTATCTAAGTCACTTTCATCAATATTATTTTCATCTGTAATAAGACTATACCTGCCACCCAAATTCAAAATCCAAATGCCAAAATCCCAAATGCTGAAATCCCAAATCCTAAATTCCAAATTACAATTAGTATTTTTTGCTGAAATCCCAAATCCCAAATCCCAAATACTAGTAATTTGTGCATTTTGGCGTCCAAATTCCAAATTATTTGGGATTTGGACAACACGTATAAATAAGACTGGTGTAAGAAGATACATTGTCAACTAGAAGGAGAACTTGATAATTTTGAATTTGAAACCCTTTGTTATGATATTTTAACCATGTTTTCCAAATATCAATACGCATCCAAGCCTTACTATTATACACTTACCTGCCAAAAGTATCTGGCCAACTATTTTTTAATAAATTTTTTAATAAATTTCTAAGGTGAATTATAACACAAGGAATAATTCAAATTGCATAAACTTTTTTTTAAAAGAATCCCTTACCAAAGGGCTATCATATAATATCTTATTTGTTAAAATCTAATGCTTTCTTGTGCAGTAATTGTGTTTTAAATGAAATTAACCAAAAATGTTAAATTGAATTAATGACAGTAATATCTTTCTATTTCAATAACTATTCATCGTAAGTACTAACTATCTTATACAGACTTGTAGCTTATAATAAGGGCTACAAGTTTTATTAATACCATATTTGACATTTTTTAATTAAAATCAGAACTTTACTTAGACACGACTAAAAATGATCGAAATTATTAAAAATTTGACTTGATATTGACAAATAATTATCAATTGTTCTCATATATAAAACTTTATTTTTTACTAATTAAAAGTTATATGTGATACTAAGTAATCTTAAATACAAATATATTGTGCACCTGTCACAAAAATATTAGACCTATGTCATAAGAATTGAAGAAATAAATAATGTTTGAACTTTAATATATAATTGCTAATTATTTATTATTTAACAACAAAACATTAGAAATGAGTCTAATTAACCTTAAAGACAGGCATATTGTACATCTACTGTAAAAGTTTTAGAATTATAGCATAAGAATTGAGGAAGTTTTTATATGTAACAACTTTTGAAAAATATTACATCAGAATAAAGTGATCAGCAATTATTTGTCGCAAAATCCTTACTAGATTTATCTATAAATTTCAAAGATGAATTATAACAAAATGGATAATCAAAATTATATAAAACTTTTTTTTAAACGAATTTCCTAATCAAGAGCTATCATATGATACCTTGTGTGTTAAAATTGGATATATACTTGCACATAAATTTTGGTTTAAATGAAATTAACCAAAAATATTCAATTGCATAATTGATCATAAAGTCTTTCGATTTTGATGAATATTTATCCTAGACATCAACTATCTTATACACACTTGTAGCTTAAAATGAGAGCTATAACTTTAATTATTACAGTTTTTAATAGTTTTTAGTGAAAATTAAAACTTCACTTAGAAACTAATAAAAAATATTTATATTAATATATTGTTTAAATTCTTGTTACATCAAAATTATAATTAATAAATTTTTTAAGTATTATTTAATATTTAGTTGGATTTCCTTTATTTTTATTACAGCATTTATTCTTCTTGGCATATTTTTTACTAATCTAATAAGTTGATTTTCATCAATATTATTCTATTCTTCTTTTAATACTTCAAAAAATTCTTTTTTATTTTTTGGAATAGGTCTGTATTTTCTAACCTTTCTTTCCAATATATTCCACAAATTTTCAATTGGATTAAGATCAGGACTTTGTGCGGGCCATGGAAGAAATTCAATTTTGTTTTCATTTTTTCAAGTTTTAGTTTTTTTTGAAGCATGACAAGGTGCATTGTCATCTTGAAAAATATGATTTTCTACTCCTAAATCATTTAAAAATGGAATCAAATATTCTTTAAGTAATTCTATATATCTATCAGAATTAAGTGTTCCTTCAATTAACACCAAAGGACCTATTTTATTATTGCAAAAACATTCCCAAACCATGACTCCTTCTGAATTTTTAACAGTTGGTTTTAAACAATCAACTTTGTATTTTTCATTTTTTTTACACCAAACCCAATTTTGTGAATCATTATTAAAAATTTCAAATTTGGATTCATCACTCCAAATAATTGAATTTCATTCTGTAATCCAATTTTTTCTCATTCTACACTATCCATATCTTTTTTTTCGATTTATTTCAGAAATAAAAGATTTTTTCTTGGCAGCATGTCCACTATAACCTTCTTGATGAAGAGTTCTTTGTATTGTTCTAGAAGAAACTGATTTATTTATTATTTCATTAAAATCTTCAGTAATTTCTTCTAAAGTTTTGTTTCTATTGTTTTTTGTTATTTTTATTAATTGCCTATTATCACGTTCTGATAGAATTTTAGGTCTACCAGAACATGGTAATGTAGAAGTTAGACCTTGTTCATTATATTTTTTTATGACATCTTCTACAGTTGACTTGGGATGCTTTAATATTTCAATAATTTGCTTTTGTGTATGTTTGTTTCCTTTATATAAACCAATTATTTCTCCATGTTCAAAGTCAGTAAGTTCTTTTCTTTTAGGCATAATTTTGAAATTTTGAAATAATTATTAAAAATTATTTTTCAAAAACAAAAGTAAGATAATTTATCAAATTTATTAAATTAATTTAAAAAAAAATTTACTATTCTATTGTAAAAATACTGATATTTAAAAATTATATTTTTTATATTATAAAATAAAAATCAACAGCATATGCAGTTTCTTTATTTTTTTAAAAAAAAATGCATTTTCAAATTTTAGAAAATATTTATTTTACAAACTCTCTATTATAGTAAATTTTATGATAATCTGTAAAAGAATTTAAACAATATATTAATATAAATATTTTTATTTGTTTTTAAGTGAAGTTTTTATTTTCACTAAAAAATATTAAAAACTGTAATAATTAAAGTTATAGCTCTCATTTTAAGCTACAAGTGTATATAAGATAGTTGATGTTTAGGATAAATATTTATCAAAATTGAAAGACTTTACGATTAATTATGCAATTGAATATTTTTGGTTAATTTCATTTAAACCAAAATTTATGTACAAGTATATATGAAATTTTAACACACAAGGTATCATATGATAGCTCTTGATTAGGAAATTCGTTTAAAAAAAGTTTTATATAATTTTGATTATCCATTTTGTTATAATTCATCTTTGAAATTTATAGATAAATCTAGTAAGGATTTTGCGACAAATGATTGCTGATCACTTTATTCTGATGTAATGATTTTCAAAAGTTGTTACATATAAAAACTTCCTCAATTCTTATGCTATAATTCTAAAATTTTTACAGTAGATGTACAACATGCCTGTCTTTAAGGTTAATTAGACTTATTTCTGATATTTTGTTGTTAAATAATAAATAATTAACAATTATATATTAAAATTCAAACATTATTTATTTCTTCAATTCTTATGACATAGGTTTAATATTTTTGTGACAGGTGCACAATATATTTTTATTTAAGATTACTTAGTATTATATATAACTTTTAATTAGTAAAAAATAAAGTTTTATATATGAGAATAATTGATAATTATTTGTTAATATCAAGTCAAATTTTTAATAATTTCGATCGTTTTTAGTCGTGTCTAAGTAAAGTTCTGATTTTAATTAAAAAATGTCAAATATGGTATTAATAAAACTTGTAGCCCTTGTTATAAGCTACAAGTCTGTATAAGATAGTTGGTACTTACGATGAATAGTTATTGAAATCGAAAGATATTACTGTCATTAATTCAATTTAACATTTTTGGTTAATTTCATTTAAAACACAATTACTGCACAAGAAAGCATCAGATTTTAACAAATAAGATATCATATGATAGCCCTTTGGTAAGGAATTCTTTTAAAAAAAAGTTTATGCAATTTGAATCATTCCTTGTGTTATAATTCACCTTAGAAATTTATTAAAAAATTTATTAAAAAATAGTTGGCCGGATACTTTTGGCAGGTGAGTGTA
>PQFF01000323.1:61285-72587 GCA_003547095.1 Diversispora epigaea | reverse complement strand
AATTTTAACACACAAGGTATCATATGATAGCTCTTGATTAGGAAATTCGTTTAAAAAAAGTTTTATATAATTTTGATTATCCATTTTGTTATAATTCATCTTTGAAATTTATAGATAAATCTAGTAAGGATTTTGCGACAAATGATTGCTGATCACTTTATTCTGATGTAATGATTTTCAAAAGTTGTTACATATAAAAACTTCCTCAATTCTTATGCTATAATTCTAAAATTTTTACAGTAGATGTACAACATGCCTGTCTTTAAGGTTAATTAGACTTATTTCTGATATTTTGTTGTTAAATAATAAATAATTAACAATTATATATTAAAATTCAAACATTATTTATTTCTTCAATTCTTATGACATAGGTTTAATATTTTTGTGACAGGTGCACAATATATTTTTATTTAAGATTACTTAGTATTATATATAACTTTTAATTAGTAAAAAATAAAGTTTTATATATGAGAATAATTGATAATTATTTGTTAATATCAAGTCAAATTTTTAATAATTTCGATCGTTTTTAGTCGTGTCTAAGTAAAGTTCTGATTTTAATTAAAAAATGTCAAATATGGTATTAATAAAACTTGTAGCCCTTGTTATAAGCTACAAGTCTGTATAAGATAGTTGGTACTTACGATGAATAGTTATTGAAATCGAAAGATATTACTGTCATTAATTCAATTTAACATTTTTGGTTAATTTCATTTAAAACACAATTACTGCACAAGAAAGCATCAGATTTTAACAAATAAGATATCATATGATAGCCCTTTGGTAAGGAATTCTTTTAAAAAAAAGTTTATGCAATTTGAATCATTCCTTGTGTTATAATTCACCTTAGAAATTTATTAAAAAATTTATTAAAAAATAGTTGGCCGGATACTTTTGGCAGGTAAGTGTATAGATATTTGTCAAGTTATTGTTATTTTAGATAATTTATTAAAATTTAAAAATTATTATTAACACTTATGAGCTTAGTCAAGCTTATACATATTCCCAAAATTGATTTCTGATTTTTGAGGTATTTTGTCTTTCTTAATTTTTAATCATATTTTTTTTATATATGGAAATAAAATAAATACCTATTTTAGTGTATCTTTAATCAAAGAATTCAAATCCAGTTTCAAAAAATTTTGAGTTTTATGAAAAATAATTTTGTCTTCTTTAAAAAACTATTTCAACTTTTTTCCCCAAAATTAATTTCTGGATTATACAATCAATTTTGTGTGCAAGTATAGTCAAGCTTAAGTTATATGTCAACTTTAAACTTAGGTTCAGCTAGCTTTGCTCATGAGGAGCTTTTGGAAAAATTTTATAAGTCATGTAAGTTTTTGTAATATTCCAGAATATTATAAGACACTAAAAATTGATCCAAACATACACAGTTATAGGTCTTTTTTTTATAATCTTTATAAACCATTGTTTACAAAAATAATCATAGATTTAATAGATCAAATAAATTTATTTTATCAATATCAAATTGATTACTTATATAAACTATTCAACTCACTATTATTTGATTTAGAACTATAATAAATTTTTAGTTTGCATTAAACTAAATGTAAAATAATTAATAACTATAATAACTATAATAATTATATGATATTGGTAATAATGATAAAGATGTAATAATAATAAAGATATTATAATAACAACAACAACAACAACAACAACAACAACAATAATTGTTACTCATAAAATTCATAGAATCCACAGTCGTCATCATCATTATTAACTTCGTTAACTTTATTAACTTTATTTCGTTTGAAACCCGTAATTTTATAATAAGTTGGTGGATTTAATTCATAGGGTCTGGTTCTTATCGCAGTGTGAATTTGAGCATTATCAACGCTCACTCTCGTGCTATCAATAGTAAGATTGCTTTGATGACGATAATTATTATAACTATCATCATTATAATTATCATCATTATAATTATCATTATCATCATTATAATTATAATTATCATTATTATTATTGTTGTTATTTGCATCTTTAATGTCTAACCTGTTGTTGTTGTCAAAATTATTCACAGTATTTACGTTATTCAAGTTATCCACGCTATTTACGTTATTCAAGTTGTCCACATTATCCATACTATCCACGTTGGTCACGTTATAGGCATTAATATTATTATCCACCACCTTATTCATATTATCTTCATTTGAATGAATATCAACTATTACTGGGATGTTTTTCTCTTCGTAAATAGGTGATGGTTTTAGTTCACTTAATTCGATAGTTAAATACTAAGAAAAAAAGTAAAAATAAGGAATAAAAATAAATAATTAATTCTTTTTTTTTTTCAAAAAAAAAAAAATAACGTTAAAATAACATTGTAATATTTAATAAATTAATATTTACAAATTGAGTAGTTCGATTATGATCAGTTTTAATTATTTTCCAATAAATGTTTTTTGAAACATCTTCTTTGTTATATTTTCTTAATAATTTATTTAAATATTTCGTTTTCTACATAAAAAAATAATGATATTATAAATAATGAAATATAAATATTTATAATAGGATTANTAATGTCTAACCTGTTGTTGTTGTCAAAATTATTCACAGTATTTACGTTATTCAAGTTATCCACGCTATTTACGTTATTCAAGTTGTCCACATTATCCATACTATCCACGTTGGTCACGTTATAGGCATTAATATTATTATCCACCACCTTATTCATATTATCTTCATTTGAATGAATATCAACTATTACTGGGATGTTTTTCTCTTCGTAAATAGGTGATGGTTTTAGTTCACTTAATTCGATAGTTAAATACTAAGAAAAAAAGTAAAAATAAGGAATAAAAATAAATAATTAATTCTTTTTTTTTTTCAAAAAAAAAAAAATAACGTTAAAATAACATTGTAATATTTAATAAATTAATATTTACAAATTGAGTAGTTCGATTATGATCAGTTTTAATTATTTTCCAATAAATGTTTTTTGAAACATCTTCTTTGTTATATTTTCTTAATAATTTATTTAAATATTTCGTTTTCTACATAAAAAAATAATGATATTATAAATAATGAAATATAAATATTTATAATAGGATTATTAATAATACTGTGCCGCGCAACACATAATAATAACAAATAATTACCAATTTTCCGTTACGAATAAAGAACCAGTAATCGAAAAATGCTAAAGTAATCGCTATTAATAACGCAGCACCATAAATTATTTTGTTCGTAAAAGGTTTTACCAAAACAAATAGAATTGTCAAAAAAATAATTGATAATATTAAAGGTATCATTATATTGCAAAATTGAAGTTTGAGAGAAGTGGAATTGAATTTTTTGATTCTTGTGGTATATTCTTGAATTGTAAACTTTTTATCATAAAAAATGAATGAATTAATTAATTAATATTTAATTATATGCAATAATTTAAAAATGAAATATAATATAAATTATATATTTTGATACTTACATATTCATTAAGTCTTTCATTATACAGATTATCTTTAATTATCCCATGCTTCAAAAGTAACCTTACAATTTCTATATCATTATTATCATTATTATATTGATTTCGAAATTGAAGTTGTCGATGTGGATGTCGTTGTCGTTTATCTAATAATATTTCGATTGGTTGTATTGGTGGTGGTTGTAATTCTTGTCGATGTGATTGATTAATGTTGGTATGGGGGGAGGGGGCCAAAGAATTCATTTTATTCATTTTTGTAATTAAATATTTTTTTTATGAACGAATTAATGAATGGATAAGAGTGGATAACATCGGGTGAACATTAAAACCGCATTAAATTAAAAAAAAAAGAATGAATCGAACCACATTAAAATGAGAAAAAAAGAATGAATCTAATTTTCTTTAACGTTCTAAAAATTAAGAAAATAATAAAATAAAAAAAAAAACGACGACGATGACCACAATTACATATAATATATATACGTGTTCGGAAATTTACGTATATTCCTGTTTTGGGCTTCCGGAACGAAAGGGTTTTCCACATTTAGGAATTAAAATTATTAATCGTCATTAATTATATATTTATTTATTTATTCTTTTCAGTCGATTCTTATAATATTCTTGTGATAATAATTCTGAATAAAATGCATTTCTAAAAAGGTAATTTTATTATCATTATTCAATTCTATAAAAATAAATACAAATTGAATAGAAAAAAAAGAATATTATATATGACGTAATAATATTAATATGTAATAATATGTAATAATATGTAATAATATGTAATAATCGCCAATAATACTTGGAAAATTTAAAGTTTCGATTACTTTTTTAAAGAAATAATTTACTTAATTAATATTTCATATATCATCTCTATATTCTCAATCAACTTCGGATATTTCATTTTCCTTCGTCTCATCACCTGAATAACTTCCATTCTCAATATTCTCGCCGAAAATTTTTGATGATGATCGTTCCTCCTCCTCGTTAATTTCAGTTGGTTCCTTTGGATAATTTTCTTCTTGATCATTAGTGACAACAGTTTCAGTATCACTAGAATTTGGTTCATTTGAATCGTTCAACGTAGAACTTTCAGAAATTGATTTTTTTAAAGTGGCACCTTGTTCAATTGTTGGTGTAGGTACTACTTTTGTTACAATTTCATTATCATTTTCGTTAGATTTAGGAATAATTTTAGGTGGTGAACTTTCTTCATCCTTCTTTTCCGTTTTAAAATCTTTTGTATCATCTCCTTTATCAGATTCTTTAAATCTAGTGTTTTCATTGAATTTATCGGTTGAGTCATAATCACTTTGATCACCAACAACATTTAAGGTATTTAAATTTTCATCTGGTTTTATTTGCGGAATATTTTCTTTCTTACTATGATCGACCATCTCAGAATCAGATTCGGATTGTTCAGATTGATCAGATCGGGTTGTTTTTGCGCTATCAGTTTCGCTGGCGGGTTCAGAATTTTCTGAATCGTGGTTGTGTTTTCGTCGTCGTCGTTGTTCTTCATCACCATCACTATCACTAACACCAGATCCTTCAGATGGTGTGTTAGTAATAGAAGTTTTTGTAAAATTACGATCTACATAGACATAACGATTAATTAAATCGTTGATATATTCCATTCCATCATTCATAATGTATGCAATGATCCTTCCCAGATAAGTTTCAGGTTCATGATGATATGATTGTAGAAAAGTGTAAGGTGTGATATTATTATTATTTGTTATCTCGATTGTGGGAGATTTTTGTTTAATACACATAATAATCCAATAAACATGACGAACTAAGATGGAGAGAGATTCTTTGATACATTTTGGGATTATATTTTCTAATATATTCATAACTAAAAAAGATAAATAAATAAAATTATTAACTAAAAAAGATAAATAAATAAAATTATTAATTATAAAATTATATAAAATTATAAAAAGAAGCAGAAAAAATCATACTTTTCAAAGAAATAAAATCTTTAGACGCAAAGAAAATACCACAACTACACGTGTGTACAGGATACACAAGATATAGATATATAATAATAACAATAATAAGTAATGATAATAATAATAATAACAATAATAAGTAATGATAATAATAATAATAATAATAATAATAATAATAATAATAATAATAATAATAATAATAAGTTACGTTTATAAATAAAACTAACGCGCAAAACGAAAGAAATTAGAAAAAGAAATAACAAAAAAGAAATTAGAAAAAAAATTGGTGAGGAACAAAAGAAAAATTAAAATGAAATAATTAATTAGAAATCGAATAGTATTTATTTAAATTCTTTTTTCAATCATTTAATTATAATTATTGAATATTGATTAATTATTATTTTTTTATATAATTTTCTATATTATTTAGTCAATTGAATTGTTAAAGTCATGAGAAAGCTCTTTATATGAGTTTGCATGAGTTTGTGCGAATTTTCATGATAGGTTTGAGTTTGAATGAATTTTGAGTGATTAAATAATTTGATAAATTGAATTTTAACTTGTATATTCATAATCTTTTTTGTATAAAATCTTTCCGTGTGTAGAAATCAATGACGAAAATTATGGTTAATAATTAAGCAAAGATTAAATTATGGTTAATAAATTAAATTATTATTGTTGGATTGTATTTTCGCGTAAAAGATCTTGATGTATGATTAATAAACAATAAATAGTTTTGACGACATAATTATATATATGTATTTTCTTTATGCAAAAGTCAATAAAATGTTTAATATAAAGATAAATGTAATATAAATGTGAAGATAAATGTAAAGATGAATGTAAAGATTATGTAAAAATGAATATAAAGATTATGTAAAGATAATATAAAGATAATTTATTGAAATTTGTAAGAATTGATTAAAGTCAATTATTTTTATTATTTAGTATGTCATTGTTTTAATTCTTATTAAAAAATTTATATAATAAAATTACAAATTATTGAATATACACAATCTATATTTCTAGTCATTTATATCAAACAATATCATTTCAAAGTGACGTTTTATAGATTTATATATATTTATTTATTCTCACGACTCCTTCGACAGGAATAATGTTTTTTCAAATTTTGTATTAAATCTCAAGAACAACAGAAATTGAGATTTCTTTCATTAGAAATAATAATACTGGAAATAATAATGGAAATAATAATGGAAATAATAATGGAAATAATAATGGAAATAATAATGGAAATAATAACGGAAATAATTATAGAATTTAAAAATAGCGTATAAGGATTTTTTACAACAAAAACAGAAATTCACCAAATTGATACAAATTGATGCAGTCAAACAATATCGGGTAGGCCAATAAAAGAATCGAAAAACTCTTTAAAATTTGCTGCATGATAATGTGTTCCTTGTTAAACAAAATAAAATAAAATTTTGCATTGCCGGGATAATGAGATCGAGAAGGCGTAAAAGTTGTGAACAATGTTTGTGGTGAAGAATATATAGAGAATATTTAGACCAGGAACATGGGATAAGATAAGATAGACATGGGATGAGACATTCCTATGTACACAACAAATATCGGAACATTTGTCGGAACATTTGTGGGAAGGAGAAGCACAATCGAAGTACAATGATGAATTATGGTTATATAATGGATTATAACGGTTATACATAATATGATTATAATAATTAATACAATTAGTAATATAGTAATATAAATAATTTATAATATAAATAATTTATAATTTAGATAATTTAAATAATTTAATTCAAGATTCATTCACGCTTTCTTATTAAAATTAAAATCTAGAATATGATTCAACTTCTTTGTTTCGTTCATTATACATAATATGTGTTATCTTAGTACATACTATAATGTACGTTAGCATACATTTAACATACTTTCACATATTAATCTATATTAAAAATCGAAAGGATTTTAACATGTAATCAAATTTTTCATTTTTTCACTTATGATTTTCTTTTTATGTCTACATTTTAAATATTTCTATCATGCTTTTGACACGTTTGCATGCATTCACATGTGTCATTATTTTTTTTCTTGAATCTGTGCAGTTTTTCATGTTTTTCATGTTTTTCATAACTTCATTGATTTCATCACTTTCGTAGTTTTCCTTATCAAAACGGTAAATCTAATACAAATCCATAATAAATTCACAATAAATTATATTTTTAATAATTGATAAGTTTTTTTTATTTCCTTAATTGTCTTAATTATAAAAAAAAAAAAGAAGAAATTATATTTTGTAATAATTTATGATAAAAAAGAATTATGTTTGTTTGTCATAAAGCAATAATGATGCAAAAATGATAAAATGGATAATAGTTGGTGGTAGCACACAGCGAACAAACAAGATAACATAATTACAGCATTACAACAACAACAACAACAACAACAACAAAAATAACAACAATCACCACCGACAACGACGACGACAACAGCAACAACAACAACAACGGCAACAACAAGAAACAACATAAATTACAACTGCAAGCATAAATTACATATTACAAGACAAAATCAACAAGGCGACAACAAATATCAAATGTAATACAGATGACAGCTGACCTTTATAAACACAATAGAAAAAAACTCAATATGATTAAATGTTATTTATTTGTTTATAATGATCTTTTAGGTCAAGTGTCATAAAATTAATTCTTTTAATATTCGTTTATTTTTTATTCATTTAATAAATATTTTAGTGGTAATTATTTAGAATAATAGTTTTATTGGATCTCCTTTTTTTTTTTCTTTCTCTACACCAATCAAACGTCACAACATGAACATAAGAACAAACATAAGGACAACAACAACAATAACATAAAAATGTAACAATATTAGAATGTTATTAATGCAGAACAGATGAAATTGTTTGTTTATTACTCGCTGCTTAAAATGCCAAAGATAATTATAACATTATAATAACATATTTGTTACGGAAAAGAGCATAAATAGAACGTATACACGTATAAAATCTCACGTCACACATGTCTCACATATATTGTATAACAAATATGATATTTATAAAGATTTTTGTGTATCGAGTCTAAGAACGGATGACCATGCAAGAAGACTTCTCCTGCAATGTATCATCTTTTCAAAAATATCATTATGCATAATGAGCATCATCATCATCATCATTATTATTATTATTATTATTATTATTATTTATTATTATTATTTATTATTATTATTATTATTATTTTTTTACCTTATTATTATTATTATTTTTATTTTTTTATGTTCTTTACGAGAATTTTGCTGAAAATAATAAATAAAATATTACATAACGTGCAAACAATATTTCTAGATCTTATTTTCTCACTTTTTCTTATAATGTTTTTTAATAATAATAATAAAAATAATAATAATAATAAGGTAAAAAAATAATAATAATAATAATAATAAATAATAATAATAAATAATAATAATAATAATAATAATAATAATAATAATAATAATAATAATAATAATAATGTTTAAAATGTAAACGATTAAATAATATTTAAATGTAAATGATGAATGAAATTTAAATTGGGCTAGGCCATATTAAATAGTTTAAATGATTAGAAAATTCTTCAAAGAAAAATAATTTTATTGATATCTATTTATGGATAAAATTTTAACTTAAAGAAGGATGAATGAATGTGTAAGAAATATACATTTTCTTGTAAGAATGAATGAATTGCTTCAAAAAAAGTGAATAGCATTTACAGTTGATAAAATTGATAAAGTAATAAAGTGGTTGATATATGTGATTGATAATATGATTGATAGCATATATAGAATAGTAATAAAGAATTATAATAAATAATAATATATAACAATATGTAATAAATATAGGATAATAGAAAATAGCATGTATATGTAAAAGATTGGTATATGAAGAATATCAAAATAGAAAATTAAAAATAATGAATAACGTAAATGATGAAATGATGTGGAAAAAAATAATAATAAATAAATAAATAATAAATTTGTAATTCGGGACAAATAAAGAGAACAAATAAATATAGAATAGTGAAAAATGGTTATTAGGTCATCTGGCATCTTTTTTTCCAAAAAGTTATTACAAAGCATTATCGTAATTTATCAATCTTCCCCACAAAAAAAAAATGATGAAAGAAAAAAAAAAAAAAAAAGAGAGGGAATATAGTTTAATCATTCTTTTACACTACAAATGTCTATATGAAATGTGATTCAGACTGAACTAGGAAACATCAAGGCAATAGATAAACTGTAACTGTAATTAGGCAGAAGGCTGCATTAAATTATTCTTTTTTTTTATGATTTTCCCCATTTTTATGTCAATTATTATTATCATTATTTTTTTTCTTCCAAATAAAAAAAGTTGTTCTTTACCTAAAACGTTATAATCGTAGAATTTAATCTATCCAAAATGTGACACCAATATAATATTTACAATGTTTATTTAAATGGCGAAATGTAACAGTTTAGGAATAATGGATTAGATGGAATAGATGGAATATTGAAAAACAATGAAGGAAAAACAATAAGATTACCACATTGTCAACTTAAAACCGAATTTATTATTTTTATTTTATTTTTATTTTTTTATTTATATTTTATTGTTATTTATATTTTTATTTTATTTTTATTTTTATTTTATTTTTATTTTTATTTTATTTTTATTTATATTTTATTTATATTTTATTTTTTTTTTATTTTTATTTATTTTAGTGTTTTTATTTTTTTATTATTTTATTTTTGTTTTTTATTTTTTTTTTTATTTTTTTTTTATTTTTATTTTATTTTTATTTTTTTATTTATATTTTATTGTTATTTATATTTTTATTTTATTTTTATTTTTTTATTTATATTTTATTGTTATTTATATTTTTTTTTTATTTTATTTATTTTAGTGTTTTTATTTTTTTATTATTTTATTTTTGTTTTTTATTTATTTTTTTATTTTTTTTTTCTTCTTCATCAGGAAGAGAACATTATAATGTTTTTTTTAATGAATTGTCACACTCTAGCGTGATCACATTTCATTATTTGTAAACGCTTTAAAGCATTGTCTGAACCAAAATAATCTAATTAAACTATCGATCAAATACCATAATAATAGAAATAGATTCACAACCCATTTTTTCATTAGTCAGAGCAAGAGGAATGAAACTGGAATATCATACATTTCTGTATTATTACTTCCCTCCATAATAAATATCCACAATATATATCTATAATATCTATGATATCTAAAATATCTAAAATATCTATAATATCTATAATATCTATTATACTCTATAATATATTTTATACTCTATAAATAAGCTCAAAACTATAATGAATAATCCACACTATTTTTAATAATTTACAGCGCATTAAAAGTTAATTCAATAATTCTAAAAAAGATCATCTTATGATATTCAATTTTACCTATTAATTTATATTTGATAGTATATAATATATATAGTTCGATCACACATTACTACGCATTACTAAATATGTTTATTAAACAACATACACATATGACATAAGCATTATATGAATGGAATAAATGGAATAAATAGAATAAACCAAAATAAAGGCATGATCTGCTTTATTTATTGTATTTATTGGATTATTGGATTTATTGGATTGGATTTATTGGATTCTATTTTATTGGATTTATTGGATTTTATTTTGTTATTTTATTTTTCAGTCATCGATATTTTAATTTGTTCTTATTAATTTTATTTTATTTATTGTCATTGGATTTATTTAGAGCGTGGAAAAAAAAATAAAGAAATTTCATTAGTAAATGTAAAATAATGGATTAATGATGATAATAATAATGATGATGATAATAATAATGATAATAATAATAATAATAATAATAATAATAATATAT
>PQFF01000323.1:0-60687 GCA_003547095.1 Diversispora epigaea | reverse complement strand
TTTTTTTTTTTTTTTTTTTAATTTGTTAACGGAAAAAAATCTCCCATATTATAGAAACTTCTAAATAACTTTAATATTCGCCTATTCAACTTATTTGTAAATTTGGCTTATATCGAATTAAATCGTATAGAATAAGATCATTATTTAAAGTGTGTTAAATGGGTTAATTGTATCGGGTCTTTATCATCATTATTATTATTTATTATTTTTAATTTATAATTTGTTATTTATCTTTTATTACCTTTATTATCTTCTTCGCCTTTTTTATTATTATTATTTTGTATCTTTTTTTATCTTTATTTGTTGTTATTTTTTTATTCATTGATTTGTTACTTTTATTAAACCGGGAAATGAATCATTAAAAGGATTCTTTTCTTCAAAGAAAGAAAAATTCAAACATTACATTACATTTGTAGTGTAACACCATTACAAGAGTTGGATCAAGAATAAAACACGATTACTAAAAACCTGTCTTGTACAAGTAAAATAATATTATGTGCAATATATATTATATATATAGTAAATATGTAATAAATGAAATATATGTATATATATTGATATACTTTAATGTACTTTAATAATATATACTTTAATAATATACTTTAATAGACTTTAGACGTCAAATCTCCGATCCCTAACATCCTAACTCGAGTATATATATATATAAAATATATTAGGTATATATGAAGATTAGTAAGTATTAGGAAGTATTAGGAAGTATATATATGAAAGTCTAAATTTGAAATTTTGCACAGTAAAAATTTGACAATAATAATAGTTAATAAAAATAGTAATAATAATAAATAATAATAAATAATAATAAATAATAATAAATAATAATAAATAGGTAAAAGTAGTGGTAGAACATATGATGATTTATTTATATATATATACATATATTCATATTTTAGTAGCATATAAATAATATAATAAAGATATAATAGAATATAAAATTTATTTATTATACAAATATTAAATTATTATATTAATTATTACCTAAGAAATATAAAAATAAATAAAATCTCCCTATCCCTTAAATCCTTTAAATCCTTTTAATCGCCGATTGACTGCTTAATAAAAATAATAAAAATCGTATAAATGCAAAATTTTTTTGTTGAAATTACACCAGTAACCTTTTGGCTTTTTAGATAAATACACCCCATTTTCTTCGCTTTCGTTATTTTCGTTGTTTTCTTTCGCTTTAGTTTTATTTCTTATACTTTTCTTATAATAACTTTCGTATATTCTTCTATTATTACTTCGTTCCATTCCAATTTTTAAAACCAATAAATTTTATTCCATTTTTTTATTCACTTTTTTTATTCACATCTTTTTTTATATTCTACTTTTTATCCGACTATTACTACTGCTACCACTACCACTACCACTACCACTACCACTACCACACCACTACCACACCACTACCACTACTACTATTATTATTACTATTATTACTTTTATTATTATTATTTATACTAATCTACCGTTCCTTTAAAAAAATGAATGGAGATACTATCGAAAATAATTATTACTCGAACGGAAAATCTGTATGTTCATTTTCTTCCTTTACTTTCAAAATGCCAACTTTCACCTTTAACAAATGTACATTATACATTATTTCTTATAGCACGTTGAACCAAACGTTGAGAGTATGATGTCAAATATCTCAAACTTTGGGAAACAAATCGCGGATCTAAATTCCTTTGTTCAAGTAAGTTTTTTTTTCAATATTACATTTTTTTTTTTTTGATTTGGGAATTAGTTGTCTTTAATTTCTGTATCTATATTTAATCTTATTAATATTCAATATTATTATTTATCATTATTATTTCAATATCATAAAAATTTTTATAGAAAAAAGAAGACCAAATTAAGCAGTTAACTGAGAATTTAGCTGAGTTAAGAAAAGAAAACTCTAACTTAAGAGCTCAATTGGTATGTACTTTACAAGGTCCCACCATTCACCATTCTCATTATTATTATTATCATAATAATAAAAATAATGAATAACGTTAATAATGGAATAAAATATAATGAATAAATAATAAAAAATAATAATAATAATAATAATAATAATTACAATTATAATTATTATTATCACTAGTTGGCTAAATCACCCGAACAATTTATAGCAAGTCGTAGTGACATAAGACAAAGGGCTCAAGAAATGAGAAAAGCCTTTGAAAATTTTGATAAAATAATTGAGGAATCACTTTCATACGAGGTTGGTATTAATATATGCATATTTTATTATTATTATTATTATTTTTTACTATTATTTCTATTATTTTACACTATCTTTTTGACTGTTAGCCTACTACGTCAACCAGATGTATTCCTTTACAGGGGCCAAACAATTCAAATGTTGAAGGTATATAATTATAATTTATTAGATCATATATATGTCTCAAGCTTAAAATATCTACAGCTTAAATATCTACAGCTTAAATATCTACAGCTTAAAATACTATAGTTTAAATATCTACAGCTTATACATATTATTTACTGATTATGATTATTTACGTATTATTTTCTTTATTAAAAAGCGCCTTCCGAACCAGAATCTATTACTCGTCCTTCCGACGAACATGATACAGCAGCATCATCTAATATTCATACTGCACTTAACCATGTAAATTATGAATCTGATATGGCATCTGGTGTATGTTGAAAATTATCTTATCAAAGTTTTATTCTAAATAATCATTAATTATTAATTAATTTATAGCGTGCCCAAGAATTCCGACCACGTAACGAAAACGATGTTATAGAAGTCACTGAGAATTTACATCTACCAACACCACTAACATCATTAACACTTAATAATAATAATAATAATAATAATCATCATCATCAACCACAACGTAGATTTAATACATTATCCAATATAACAAATGGAATAACTACTAATAATTTGATTAATGGTACAAATAATTATACTAATAACAATAACAATAGAAATAATAACCGAAAGGTATGAAATTTATTAATAAATTATAAATATNTAAAAAGCGCCTTCCGAACCAGAATCTATTACTCGTCCTTCCGACGAACATGATACAGCAGCATCATCTAATATTCATACTGCACTTAACCATGTAAATTATGAATCTGATATGGCATCTGGTGTATGTTGAAAATTATCTTATCAAAGTTTTATTCTAAATAATCATTAATTATTAATTAATTTATAGCGTGCCCAAGAATTCCGACCACGTAACGAAAACGATGTTATAGAAGTCACTGAGAATTTACATCTACCAACACCACTAACATCATTAACACTTAATAATAATAATAATAATAATAATCATCATCATCAACCACAACGTAGATTTAATACATTATCCAATATAACAAATGGAATAACTACTAATAATTTGATTAATGGTACAAATAATTATACTAATAACAATAACAATAGAAATAATAACCGAAAGGTATGAAATTTATTAATAAATTATAAATATATAAATATATATATAAATATAAATATATTATATTTATATTATATTTATATATTTAATCGTTACTTTTAGCAGGTCAAATTTGAAAAGAACACTTTTTATTATTATAATAATAACCATGATAACAATTCACAGCAACACACCGTTTTCGTTTCATGGTCTGGTACCATGGATTGGGATGGTCTTAATCATCTATTTGACCGAAATGAAGTAATAATTATTATTATTGTTATTATCATTATTATTATTATTTCCGTTGAACAATTTCTTATACATTTTTTTTTTTAATGTTTGTTTAAAGGTCGCTGATATTCGATATACGACGAATAAACAATTTGCGCATGTCGATTTTAAGTCACCCGAGGCAATGAGAAAAGCCATAGAACTTAATAGCCAGGTTAGTATCATTATTTTAATTTTAATTTTTAATATTTAAAAATGTTTAATATATTTTTATTTATTTAATATTTTTTTTTTTGTTAACTTAAAATTTTTTTTTTTAGACTAGGAGTCCACATGGTTTATTACGAGTGGAAGCCGGAAAACCGAAATCCGCAAATAATAATAATAATAATAATAATAATAATAATAATAATGGTATTTATATATATATATAATAATAATAATTATTATTATAGTAATTTATTATTTAAAGACTAATTGTTTTCATTAATTGTTTTATCTAATTAAAAATAGATAATAATAATAATAATAATAATAATAATAATAATAATAATAATGGTGGTTTACGACACCAAAATAAAACATATACAAATCGACCACAAAATAAAAACGGCAACACAAACGGATATGTTCAAAAACAACATAATAATAATAACAATAAATATCAATATAATCCTAATATCCACAATAACCTTCACAATGGCCACCTTCATAACCCTCATAACACTCATTTATCGCAAGAAGATAAAGATCGCATTAATATTTGGACCAAATATCCTGATTCGTCAATAACAGCTCAAGGCGCGATGACACCATCAAATTCTGTTGCGACTAGCTCCAATTAAAATTCGTGATACATATATAGTCTATTTTCTCTCTCCTAGATTATAGGCGATGTGTTGATTATTTAAAATGTTTGTTGAGATTTTTTTTCTGATTAAGGGGGGTTTAAAGGGTATTTTAGATTATTTTTATTTTTATTTTTTATTTTTATTTTTCATTTTTCATTTTTTCGTTTTTTTAGTTTTTTTTTTTTTTTTTAATTTTAATTTTGATTTTCATTTTCATTTTTCTATTTTTTATTATTTCATTTTTTATTTCATTTTTTTTTTTGATGGGATTATTTTTTAGAATTTATATTATGAAATTAAAATTATTTGTTGTGATAATTATTGAATTTATTTGAATGCATAGTGTTTTCATCAAAAAAAAAAAAACAATTACATAAATTACATTATATATATATATATATAAATATTACATTAATTAAAATTAAAAAAAAAGATTTTTCTCATTTTTTTTTTTTTTAAAAAAAAAGTTCAATTATAAACATTTAATTCTTTATTTTTTTTTTATTTTTTATTTATTTAAAATAGTAATAATATCATAATAATCATAATAAATATTTAAATATTAAATTATATTTTTAGTTTACAAATTTCTGATTGATTTATTACAACTAATTTTTATAATGTGAATAATATTAATCTCGTGCCTGTATGACAAAAAAATAGTACTTTATATTGATCTATAAATAGCTACGCCTGAATGCATACATTTTGAAGCAGTAGAAATTGATTGGACAGCTTAGAACTTTCCCGCTGATCAACTTTATTATCTGATAGAAAGTTGTATAGACAATATAGAATGTATAGAGTTGGGTAACAAAAATTTGCACGACCGAGAATACGACAAATACCACAAAATAAGACAAAAACATAAAGGCAAAGGAAGCCCTATTATCGGTACCTTTCTTCGCAATCGTATTGGATATCTTTTCTTTCTCTTTTATATCTGCTTTTTTTTTTTGTTTTTTTTTTCTCAATTTTATTTTGCGTGTTTCTACCTTTTTTTTCGTGTTTTTTTTTTTATATTCTTCCCGTGATCTTTTTTTTTCTTTTTCCATCGATCCCTTTGTTCAACAGAATTTTCTTAAAATCTACATACATACATGATGATACCACAGAGTGCTAATAGATCCATTAGGAAAAAACGAAATATAAACTTAATACTTAATAGTTCCCCAATTATTCAACAACAACCACCGAAAAATAGTACAGACGATGGGTTATCTCAACGTTTAACCGATTTAGAATTCGGGTTAGAGTTTAGACTTGATTTGAAATCTGAAGATTTAATACCATTAAAAGAACTTGGTGCGGGTAATGGTGGAACAGTTTCGCAGGTTATGCACGTTACTACAAAGACTGTAATGGCTAAGAAGGTACAGAAAAGATGTTTGATTTGTATTTAATCAAATTTATTTTTGATTATCTTCTTTGATCTAAATTTTGAATTATTAATATAATTATTATAATATATATTATTTTCATTTATTTATTTATTCATTATTATTATTATTATTATTTCATTAATTTCTTCTAGATTNTTTTTTTTTTTTTTTTTAATTTTAATTTTGATTTTCATTTTCATTTTTCTATTTTTTATTATTTCATTTTTTATTTCATTTTTTTTTTTGATGGGATTATTTTTTAGAATTTATATTATGAAATTAAAATTATTTGTTGTGATAATTATTGAATTTATTTGAATGCATAGTGTTTTCATCAAAAAAAAAAAAACAATTACATAAATTACATTATATATATATATATATAAATATTACATTAATTAAAATTAAAAAAAAAGATTTTTCTCATTTTTTTTTTTTTTAAAAAAAAAGTTCAATTATAAACATTTAATTCTTTATTTTTTTTTTATTTTTTATTTATTTAAAATAGTAATAATATCATAATAATCATAATAAATATTTAAATATTAAATTATATTTTTAGTTTACAAATTTCTGATTGATTTATTACAACTAATTTTTATAATGTGAATAATATTAATCTCGTGCCTGTATGACAAAAAAATAGTACTTTATATTGATCTATAAATAGCTACGCCTGAATGCATACATTTTGAAGCAGTAGAAATTGATTGGACAGCTTAGAACTTTCCCGCTGATCAACTTTATTATCTGATAGAAAGTTGTATAGACAATATAGAATGTATAGAGTTGGGTAACAAAAATTTGCACGACCGAGAATACGACAAATACCACAAAATAAGACAAAAACATAAAGGCAAAGGAAGCCCTATTATCGGTACCTTTCTTCGCAATCGTATTGGATATCTTTTCTTTCTCTTTTATATCTGCTTTTTTTTTTTGTTTTTTTTTTCTCAATTTTATTTTGCGTGTTTCTACCTTTTTTTTCGTGTTTTTTTTTTTATATTCTTCCCGTGATCTTTTTTTTTCTTTTTCCATCGATCCCTTTGTTCAACAGAATTTTCTTAAAATCTACATACATACATGATGATACCACAGAGTGCTAATAGATCCATTAGGAAAAAACGAAATATAAACTTAATACTTAATAGTTCCCCAATTATTCAACAACAACCACCGAAAAATAGTACAGACGATGGGTTATCTCAACGTTTAACCGATTTAGAATTCGGGTTAGAGTTTAGACTTGATTTGAAATCTGAAGATTTAATACCATTAAAAGAACTTGGTGCGGGTAATGGTGGAACAGTTTCGCAGGTTATGCACGTTACTACAAAGACTGTAATGGCTAAGAAGGTACAGAAAAGATGTTTGATTTGTATTTAATCAAATTTATTTTTGATTATCTTCTTTGATCTAAATTTTGAATTATTAATATAATTATTATAATATATATTATTTTCATTTATTTATTTATTCATTATTATTATTATTATTATTTCATTAATTTCTTCTAGATTATTCATATTGATGTTAATCCAAATGTTCGTAAACAAATTCATCGGGAACTTCAGATTCTTCATGATTGTAATTCGAGATATATTGTTTCATTTTATGGTGCATTTATAACTGATTCAGATATTTCAATGTGCATGGAATTTATGGATGTTGGGTAAATTTAATTTAATTTGATTAATTTTTTTTTCTTTAATTTTTAATTTTATAACTTTTTAATTTATATATTTAGTTCGCTTGATGGTATTTACAAGAAAAATGGACCTGTTCCTTTAGGAATATTAGGAAAAATTACATTAGCAGTATGTGGATAATTAAACATCATCTTATTAGTTTTATTGGTTGGATTAAATTTAAAGTAATAGAATTTTCCTAATAAAGTAAAGAAATTTTTCATCGTTTCTTTAGGTATTAGAAGGACTGAATTATTTGTATGAAAGTCATCGAATTATTCACAGAGGTAAGAATATATATTATTATTTATTATCATTTATTTTATTTTATTTTATTTTATTTTATTTTATTTTATTATCATTTATTTTATTTTATTTTATTATCATTTATTTTATTTTATTTTATTATCATTTATTTTATATTATCATCACTTATTATCATTTATTTTATTTTATTTTATTATCATTTATTTTATATTATCATCACTTATTATCATTTATTTTATTTTATTATCATTTAATTTATTTTATCATCACCTATTATCATTTATTTTATTTTATTATCATTTATTATTATTTATTTTATATTATCATCACTTATTATCATTTATTTTATTTTATTATCATTTAATTTATTTTATCATCACTTATTATCATTTAATTTAATTTATTATCATTTATTATCATTTATTTTATTTTATCATCACTTATTATCATTTATTTTAATATAGATGTAAAACCTTCCAATATTCTCGTCAATTCAAAAGGACAAATCAAAATCTGTGATTTTGGTGTGTCCGGCCAACTTATTAATTCAATTGCAGATACCTTTGTAGGGACATCAAATTATATGTCTGTAAGTTTTGAATGCCAAAATTATTTTAAAGTTTAAATAAATTTTTTCTTTAAATAATATTAATTTTTTGTTCTAATTTAATTTTAGCCTGAACGTATTCAAGGTGCTTCTTATAGTGTAAGGTCGGATGTTTGGTCGGTTGGAATTACTTTGATGGAATTGGCTCTAGGTCGATTTCCTTTCCCTCCAGATGGTAGTCAATTAACTGTCTTGGAACTTTTACAACATATTGTGAATGAACCTGCTCCCACGTTACCTGCAGGTGAATTCCCAGAAGACTTTCGTGACCTCGTTGGAAAATGGTGAGTTAAAATTAGGTCATTAATTACATTAATGATATATTAATTTTTTTGGTATTACCTTTTTTTTTTAAGTTTAATCAAAGATGTTAACACGCGACCATCGCCCAATGAATTATTGGTGAATATTTAATTTAAATATATATATGAAATTGATATTCTGTTATTTTATTTACATATTGATTTTAAATTTTTTGTTTCGTTTCGTTTCGTTTTTTTTTTTTTTAAAAAAAAAAGAAACATCCTTACGTTAAAGCATCAGCCGAAGCTCAAGTAGATGTTGAAGCATGGGCAAAATGCATTAAAAGATAAATTTATTGTAGAAGGTATGAGACCTAGAAATGATAAATAGTATTAAAAGAGAATTATTATTTAAAGATTTTATTCGTGTACAAAAAAAGTTATCAATAATAAGAAAAACATGGTGAACTATATTCCTGAATGATTATTTATATATAGTAGTTGAATGTCACTTTTGGGCTTCTGATTATTTTTATTTATTTATTTATTTGAAATTATTNAGGTGCTTCTTATAGTGTAAGGTCGGATGTTTGGTCGGTTGGAATTACTTTGATGGAATTGGCTCTAGGTCGATTTCCTTTCCCTCCAGATGGTAGTCAATTAACTGTCTTGGAACTTTTACAACATATTGTGAATGAACCTGCTCCCACGTTACCTGCAGGTGAATTCCCAGAAGACTTTCGTGACCTCGTTGGAAAATGGTGAGTTAAAATTAGGTCATTAATTACATTAATGATATATTAATTTTTTTGGTATTACCTTTTTTTTTTAAGTTTAATCAAAGATGTTAACACGCGACCATCGCCCAATGAATTATTGGTGAATATTTAATTTAAATATATATATGAAATTGATATTCTGTTATTTTATTTACATATTGATTTTAAATTTTTTGTTTCGTTTCGTTTCGTTTTTTTTTTTTTTAAAAAAAAAAGAAACATCCTTACGTTAAAGCATCAGCCGAAGCTCAAGTAGATGTTGAAGCATGGGCAAAATGCATTAAAAGATAAATTTATTGTAGAAGGTATGAGACCTAGAAATGATAAATAGTATTAAAAGAGAATTATTATTTAAAGATTTTATTCGTGTACAAAAAAAGTTATCAATAATAAGAAAAACATGGTGAACTATATTCCTGAATGATTATTTATATATAGTAGTTGAATGTCACTTTTGGGCTTCTGATTATTTTTATTTATTTATTTATTTGAAATTATTGTGAAATAGATTTTATCGGATTATTATTTTTTGAGATGCGTTTCTTTTTTTTAATTAGAGCGCTTTTGTTAATATTACTATATATTTGAATTGAAGAGACAAAAAAAATCTCTCTTCGATGAAATTATAATTTATCATCATTATATTTTGTATTTTAGCACCATATTTTAAAGTCATTTTTTAAAGTTAAATTTTTTGTTATGCACCAGTTCTGAAATTCTGCATCTTTCTTTTTTAATCGATAGATAGGTTTTTCAATAAACTATATTTATAATTCATAAAGGTCTTCTGCCTCGTGATATTGGTGATATTGGTGATATTTATGATATTGGTGATATTAGTGATATTACCAAATTTATACATTTATAACATAAATTTATATATTTTTTTGGGACAATGATCAAATAAAAAATAAAAATAAAAATAACAAAATAGAAATAACAAAACAGAATAATAATATAATAATATAGAAATAAAATAACAAAATGGAAATAAAATAAAAATAAAAATAAAAAATAAAATAAAAATAAAATAAAGTAAAAATGCACCAATCAAACTTTGGGATAACGTTAGTCAAGAAAATGTTCAAATGTCTGAACGTACCCTCAAATTTTATCACTTTTTACTACCCCATCAACGAACCAAAACAAAAAAAAAATTTATTCAGGCGACCCGAGAAAAGCCCCCCTCCCTCTGTTTAAAGTCGGGATAAACAAGCCTTTACTCTTCCCGCTCAATTTTTCCATATTCCTTTTTCCCCAACTATATTTTCTTTCCTTATTTTTTTTTATTTCTCTTGTATCACTTCCTTTCCATCCCCCTTATATTTTACCATACTGTATAATCTGTCGAAAGAAGGGTACAACTAATTATATTATAATTAACTCTTCATTTGCTTTCGGTTTCATCGTCTTTAGAGCCTTTGCACTGTCAAATATTTCATCGACAGCAAAAGGTGGTCTTTTTTTTTTAATAATTAAACTGCGGACAACTCGGAGAATAAAGTTATTTTTTGTACTCATAGAAACAATATAACCCTTTGTCCACTTGTGTATAAATATAAACACTATTATTTTTTTTCTATATAATAAAAGCATTATCATAAATTATATGCAAATATAAATCCCATTTTTCATAAAAAAAGTTGCTGGACGACATGCATATGCCTTATGGGACGCGAGCGGCGGGTGGTTCAGTAACAAGAAATCAGAAAGCCAAGGTATTATACCTACCTAAAGAATTATATTTTACTTAGAAATGTTTAACGTAAAAAAAAAAATACTTTGTTATTTGTATTATTATTATTAATTTTTTTTTGTTGACTTCTTCAAACAATTCTACATATTTTTTTTGACACCATTTAAAGCTTGCTGCCGATTACCAAGAATTATTAAAAGAACTATCAACACCTGAAATAAAGTGTGTTGGAAATTATGTTCTGGAGAATACACTTGGTGAAGGTAGAAAATAAAATTAAATTGAATTAAATTAGAATTTACGATAAAACTTTTTAAAAATTTTTATTGTCATATTTATATAATCTGATTTCAACAAGTTAATATTATTTTTCAGGATCATATGGAAAGGTCAAACTAGCAACACACAAAATTACTGGTCAAAAGGTAGTTTTAGACCATATTTCGGGTTCAACTATCAAAGCTTTGGTTAATTATCTCTCCTTCGTTTAGGTGGCAATAAAAATAATACCCAAAATTCATGCCGAAAATCTCACTCGCGAAATACATCATCACAGATATTTACACCATCCAAACATCATTTCTCTACTCGAAGTTATAACAACTGAAGCCAAAATATTTATAGTATTGGAGTATTGTGAAGGTGGAGAATTATTTGATTTTTTATTTGCTCGAGGAAGACTGAGAGAAAGTTTAGCAAGAAAAATGTTTGGACAATTATGTAGAGCAGTAAAATATTGTCATGACAGAAGAGTTGTTCATAGGTAATTATTAATTTTATTATTAATTTCATTATTAATTTTATTTTATTATTTTATTATTATTTTATTATTATTTTTCTTCTTCTTATTCATTATTATTATTTTTCTTCTTCTTATTCACTATTATTATTTTTCTTCTTCTTCTTCTTCTTCTTCTTATTGTTGTTATTATTATTATTATTATTATTATTATTATTATTATTATTATTATTATTATTATTATTATTATTATTATTTTTATTATTTTTATTATTTTTATTATTATTATTATTTTTATTATTTTTATTATTATTCTTTATTTATTTATTCTATTTGAAAAAATCAATTCTTTTTGAAATTTTAGGGATCTTAAGCTTGAAAACATTCTTCTGGATGAAAACAATAATATAAAATTAGGAGATTTTGGTTTCACCAGAGAATGTGAAAACAAAAGATTATTGGAAACAATTTGTGGGTCAACAGGGTATTCAGCACCAGGTAAAGAAGATTAATTTTTTTTTACAATTATTACTTTTCTTTAAAATTTAATCTCTATAGTAAATATTTTTTTGTAAATTTTATTATTATTAGAAATGCTCAGTGGAAAAAAATATTCCGGGATAGGTAAATTTTGTTTATTATTATTATTATTATTATTATTATTATTATTATTATTATTATTATTATTATTAAATTAATTATTTTATGAATTTTGAAAATTTATAGAGGTTGACATATGGTCTCTTGGTGTTATACTCTATACACTTCTCTGTGGGGTGCTACCTTTTGACGATGATGATGAAAATGAAATGAAATCGAAAATAATAAAAGGAGAATATGAAATGGAAGAGTTTTTATCAAATGGTAATTTATATTATTATTATTATTATTATTATTTTTATCATCATCATCATCTTTATCGTTATCGATATTTTTTTTATTTCCAGTTATTTAATTTAATTCATTTCTTTAAAATTTAATAATGATTATAGAAGCTAAAGACTTGATTAGTTCAATATTAAAATTAGAATCTTCAGAGCGATTATCGTTGAAACAGATTTTACAGCATCCATGGTTTGCAATAAAGGAGGAGGATGATGATGACGATGACGATGATTGGGATACAACTGATGATATGGATGACTTTGATTCTATAATATCAAATGAAGATAATATTATAATAGATAATATTAAACCAGTGACAACCATCTCACAATCAAAAGAAAAAAATAATGATATAAATCATTTTGAATATCTTGAACGACAACGACAAGAAATTTTTCGATTTAATAAAAATCCATCAACAAATAATCAAATGACATTTAATAGGTATAACAAAATTGAGAAAGAAAATACAACAATTGCACCTTCAGCATTTAAGACACGATTTAATGGAATTGCATCCACCTCTAATCAAGTTTGGGAACCTTCACCACCAAAAATTACGCGAAGATCTTCAGTTAGTAGTAAAACTCTTAATGAGAAAATATTTTTCACGACCCCTGAAGAAAAAGAATTATTGGAAAAGTTTGATAGTTTGGGTTTAAATGTTCAATCAATAAAAAATAGTGTTTTGGAAGGTAAAGTGGATCCCGTTAGTGGATTATGGTGGTTATTATTAAATAAATTAAGAGAAAAGAAAAAATTAGAAGGAACACAAAATTCAGTAACCATGGTTGATGTAGCTGTTGGTACTAGCGATGAAGAAATAGAATTAATGGATGATATGGAAGTAGAAGAAGAAATTGATTATATTGATTCACCTGTAGAATATCAAGATAAAAATTCTATAATAGAAAATTCTACAAAAGTTCATGAAGAAATAACACCACCTACTCCTCCACCCAAAACATATCATTCCGCACCAGCTTCACGTGAAAGACGAAAATCTTTGATACTTTCATTACCCGAGGCAGTTGAACCTGTTTTAACGACTATTACAGCTACAGCTTCTCCTCCTTTATCACCAAAAAAATATGCATCATTTGCAAGTCCATTAAGTTCAAGATCAGTAAGTCCTTTACCAACTGCACATAGATCAATATCGATACCTAATAATAACAATAATAATAATAATCACAATAATAATCACAATAATAATCACAATAATAATCACAATAATAATCACAATAATAATCACAATAATAATCACAATAATAATCATAATAGTAATAATAATAATAATAAAGGTGGTCATAAAAAAAAAGGAGGTTTATTTTCAACAATTAAAGGATGGTGGATTGGAACTAATCATCATCCAAAAGATTACAAAAAAGGTTGGACCGAAAATGGAATAGTTGTTCCTGCTGATCTTTTACATGCAAGATCACGTAAAACTCCACCAGGTTTTGATGGAAATAATTTTCAAAGAAGGACTTCAATAATTTCACATGGATCAATAAAAGGGAAAAAAAAGAATAGAAATTCTCTACAAGGTAGTAAAAGTCGACGTTCTAATCTTGCACCATTAACGATACCTCCCGTTACACCATCCGTTGTTCTTTCACAAAATTCCCCCACCGGAATGTCACCTATTCCTGGTACACCACCGGCTGCCAGACCTAAAACGATGTTTACAATAAATCGTAGAAATCCATTTGCACATCCAAATTCTTCATGGGGACGTAAACAAGTAAAAAGGCGGAGTACAGGTGGAAGTTCAATAAATCAACTTGTGGAAAATTTAAATTCTATTAATAATGAAATTACTTCATCGGACAATAATAATAATAATGATGATGATAATAATAAAAATAATAATAATAGTAATAATAATAATAATAATAATAATAATAATAATAGTAGTAGTAGTAGTAATAATAATAATAATAATAAAAATAGTAACAACAACCACAACAATCACCACAACAACAACAACAACCACAACAACAACAGTAACAACAACAATAATAATAATAATAATAATAACAATAAAATTAACAATAAAATTAACAATAAAATTAACAATGACACTTTTAATATGATAGAGAACATTTCTACTAATATAGAAAATAAAAAAGTGATATCAAAAATAGATGAACAATCCATAATTGTAGAATCATCAAAATCGGAATCTATCATTATAGTATCTCCACCATTAACTCCATCACCCACTTATCAAAATATAAATAACGAACCTTCTTTGTCTATAAATGAAAATAATGATAAAATTGATTCACCGAAAGTAGAAAATTTAGAAAACTCATCGAAAGTAGAAAATTCATCGAAAGTAGAAAATTCATCCAAAGTAGAAAATTCACCAAAAGTAGAAAAATCATCGAAAGTAGAAAATTCACCAAAAGTAGAAAAGGTAGATAAACCTTCCCATAAGATAACGGAGGAGAATATAGAATCTAGTGATGATGGTGAGGAATCTGATATATTTGTTGATGCTGCAAGTGAAATCGCATCTCACCAATCACATACTCCTTCCCGTACTCCTTCACCTTCACCATCTGCATCTACCACTGCACCTCCATCACCGAATGCTTCACCCATATTTAAACCTGATGGTACTACTACTACTACTGCTACTACTACCGCTATTACTACTACTACTACTATTAATCCATTATCATTTCCTACGCCTCCATCTCGTCAAACTTCACCTTTTTCATTATCCTCAATACCGCCATTATCTATTACCGCTTCTATACCCACTCGATTATCTCAATCTTCAAAAACTCCAGTATCTCCACCTTTGTCTCCTACTAAAGGTAATAAAGAAATAACTACTTCTCTTCCATTTTCTTCAAACAGAAATCATACAAGGTTGCCATCATTCCCTCCTCCAAATACAATGGTATCTAGAATAAAAGGAAAGAATTCAGAAACAAATATGGAAGGGCCTCATCAATCCGTATTTAATTTTATGTCCACATCTACAGAGTCATCTCCTGTTTGCAAACATCCTCAATCACGTCAATATCATAGTCGTACTCAATCTTCACCTGTTACGCTTATTAAAAATATTGATGAAAACGAGAATAACATTAAGAATAACATTAAGAATATCGGTATTATATCTAAACAGAGAAAACGAAACGAAGTATCGGAACCTGGATCAAGAAAAGATTCATCTCCTTCACTTCTTTCACCTCTTTCGCCTCCTTCGCCTCCTTCACCTCCAAATATTAATGTTCTTAATAAATCACGTTATCCCTTACAAAATAGAATACCAAGACCAAATGTTAGGAATGAAAAGCACAATTCCAATAGTAATAGTAATTTGACGAGTGCAAGGCGTCAAAAAATGATCCCATCAAAACCTGCGATGATTATGGAAGAAGAAGAAGAATAATGCACAAACTTTAACAGAAAGGATGTAGTTTATCGTAAAGAAAAGTGTTAATTGTTGTATTTTTATTTTGTTTTCCGAACAGTAAAATCATTATTTTTTTTTTCTCTCCAGTTTCTATTTATTAAAAAACCATAAAAATTATTTTACTCCTCATCTCCATTAAAACTTTACAAAAAAAAAAATTCCCAATTTTGGATTATAACAAAAAGTATTTCATTATTAATTTGTCATTTTTCGTCGTTTATTCATTTGGAATTTGGTTTCCTATAATTTTCCTTTTAAAAAAAATTATTTCAAAAAAAAAATCACTTCTAATGATTTTCACATTTGTTTTTTTTACATATATAATTTGTTTAAAAAAAAAAATAATAATAAATCAAAATTATCTCTATTTCAAAAAAAAAAAGTAATAAAAATATAATATTTTAATATTTATTATCATAATATTTTAATATTTATTATCATANCGCCTCCTTCACCTCCAAATATTAATGTTCTTAATAAATCACGTTATCCCTTACAAAATAGAATACCAAGACCAAATGTTAGGAATGAAAAGCACAATTCCAATAGTAATAGTAATTTGACGAGTGCAAGGCGTCAAAAAATGATCCCATCAAAACCTGCGATGATTATGGAAGAAGAAGAAGAATAATGCACAAACTTTAACAGAAAGGATGTAGTTTATCGTAAAGAAAAGTGTTAATTGTTGTATTTTTATTTTGTTTTCCGAACAGTAAAATCATTATTTTTTTTTTCTCTCCAGTTTCTATTTATTAAAAAACCATAAAAATTATTTTACTCCTCATCTCCATTAAAACTTTACAAAAAAAAAAATTCCCAATTTTGGATTATAACAAAAAGTATTTCATTATTAATTTGTCATTTTTCGTCGTTTATTCATTTGGAATTTGGTTTCCTATAATTTTCCTTTTAAAAAAAATTATTTCAAAAAAAAAATCACTTCTAATGATTTTCACATTTGTTTTTTTTACATATATAATTTGTTTAAAAAAAAAAATAATAATAAATCAAAATTATCTCTATTTCAAAAAAAAAAAGTAATAAAAATATAATATTTTAATATTTATTATCATAATATTTTAATATTTATTATCATAATATTTTAATATTTATTATCATATATTTATTATATATATATATATATATATATATTTTAATTTCTATTATTATTATTATTATTTATTTTAATTTAAAATAATATTTTATTATTTGGTGTAGTGCTACACAAAGTTTCCTTTTTTGCCCAAGAACAAATTGAATGTTATTGTAAAATCTGGGGGACAGATGATTAATGGGGTCTGTTACACTACGGATTTTGTACTTATTTATTTGTTTCTGTTTTTATTTTCTAAAACACTTTCTTTTAAAATAAAGAACATCATGAATAATAATAATAAAATTATAAATGTTGAATTCTATTTTAGTGGATTGTTTGTGCATTAATTAACATTATTCATAATATTCCCTCTTCGTATCTTCCCCTCATATATTTTTATCTTACATTATTATATACTATATGTTAAATTTATATAATCTTAAGCTAAAGAATAATAAAGTTTCTTAATTGATACATATAATTAAATTATTTAAATTATTAACAAGTATTTTTTTAAAAAAAAAAAAAATCTTAAAAATTATGCTTAAAAAAATGAAAAAAAAAAATCAAAGGAAAATTCACCAAAGAATATTTTAAAGGAAAGTATTAAAATTTCTAATTTCTAAGGAAAATTAATTCCATTGATTAGGCTAAGTGCATAATCATTATTATGTTGTCGTCTATACAAGCGTCTTTTGCATTTTTTATTAATATAATTGACTTTATTCGCCAAAACTTCGAATTTTCTTTTTTGATCGGGGGATGCGGAAATCCAAAGATCATGACAAAGGTCTTTTAATGATGTATTGGCTGTAAGTATAATGACTTTCATCCTTAAAGAAAATTCCAATTGTATGAACAAGGCGTTTTTTCCATTTATTGGTACTTTGTTTCCTCTCGTATAGTAAATGATTTCTTGAGCATTCATTTCTAATAACGACATTAAATTCATTATTGTGAATTTTCAGTAAAAATGTGATTTATTAAAAATTATAAAATTATTTGTTGAGAGTAATTGGAATGAATTTTTGAAGAATGGATCCTTTTATTTAAGTTTTGAAGAACAAATGATTTGTTATTATTAGTAGTTATTGGTGATTGATCATTATTATTGTTATTTAATTATTCAATTATTTAATTATTTATAATTATTTAATTATTTAAAATTATTTAATTATAATTATTTAATTATTAATCATCATCATTATTATAGGTTTCATAGTATTACAAAATAATCATAATAGTAATAAGTAAATCTTTCTTTCTTACCAAATTTAAATCTCTAGACTTTTGATGGGGCTTTGGGTCTGCTAAAAATAAAAGTTTTTTTTAATATGCATAATAAAATTCGCAGAAAAAATAAAAACAATCTAGAACCCAGGATTAGAGCTTCGATTATGACATAATTGGCATGTGGACTGTGATCATGAAACAGTTATTTATATCAATAGTGTGGTTCGATATGGTTGACAAAGTCATTTGATTTTTGATATTCTGGGAATTTATAATTTTTTAAACTTAGAATTTGTGTAAACATTAACGGAAGCAGTGTCCGAAGGTGAAACAGAAAATAAAAAGGAATTCAAATTATGATTTCATATTAATACATAAGATTTGATCATAATCTTTTAAGCTTATATATATTTGGAAGACAAAGCTCTTATCCGATTATATCGTCATTTTTTATTCTACTTTTAATTATTACTTAATATTTATTAATACTAATTAATTAAATTTGTCATAAGTTACGCTCCCAAATTGGTATCGAGATACGTCAAATTATCAGATTGTGATGCATTAAATGCATAAAGTTTATTTACAAAAAAATCTGATTATCTTATTTAGGGAAATCTGATTATTTTAAAAACGCAAATTCCCCTAATTTTTCCGATTTCGTAAATCTTTCCTCCCTCTCCTTCCTTTCTTTTTTTTTTTTGTTTAATTTATTAAAAGGATCAAAAAAATGTCGGCCACACCACTTATTTCTCAACGAATTTTTAAACCAACATATACTCAATTAGATACTCATTCTTCTTCTTCTATGGAAATACCCGAAGAAGAAAGAGGTACATAATTGAGAATTCTCGAAGTGAAGCAGATATAAGCGACCTTGACCTCGTTTTAAACAAAAAATGTTAACTATACCATTTATTTCTTCACTAAATGAAAATTACGCGTAATTAGGTTCCAGATCTTCTTCTTCCAATGAAGGAGACGATATACATAATGATGAAAATTTTGGAGGTGAAGCTAATATAACTGAAAAACCTTGGAAATATAAAATTGTTGCCTTAATTTGTGCTTTATCTTTGGCTAGTACGTATGACATTTTAATGAAGTCCTCGCACACACACATATAAATTATTATAATATATATCACTGTGTATATTATATATTCTTACTAAATTACAGTTGGGAGTCATTATGCCGCTCATACCCTTGGTGCTTTGAAAACTACCGTCAAAAAAGTTTGTTTCCGATTTTTTATTAATTATTTCACTATTATCCATAATTTTAATCAAATTGTTTTAATTGATCCCTCGTTCGATGTTCCATTTCTGTTTTTAAATATAGGAATTAAAGATTTCAAACCCACAATATGGAATCATACAATCCTCTGTTTCATTGGTGAATACTATTTTACCAATTATTGGAGGTATTTTTATTGATACCTTTGGTACATCAGCTGGATCAATTCTGGCTACAAGTTTGATTACTGTAGGAAATATTATAGTAGCAGTATCTACAGAGTTAGCTTCATTTCCTTTGATGGTAGTTGGTAGAATTTTGTATGGTATTGGAAGTGGAACTATTGTCACGATTCAAATTGCTATCTTGAGTCATTGGTTTAAAGGAAAAGGATTGGCGATTGTTGTCGGCGTACAAATTGCAATGGCTAGATTGGTATGAATTAATGAAGAAAATAATACTGAAATAATGAAAAAATGACGTGATGAATAATTCTAAATTATAAAATATTGATTATATATATATTAAGGCAGCGTTTCTGGCGAATGCAACCGTTGTTCCAATTTCAGAAGCCACTAAATTTTATGGTTGGGCATTTTGGGTAATTAATATTTTATCTTATATTCTTCTTTCATTATCTAATTTTTTAATTTTTAATTTTTTATTTAATAGTTCGCGGCATTTCTGTGTGTAATTTCTTTTTCAATCAACATAATATATGTATTTTTAATGAGAATTATTCATGAAAGTCTTTCTGAGCAAGAACTAAATAAACTTAAAGAAAAGAGGTCATTTAGTCCAAGAAAATTATTGTTCTTGCCAACAATTTATTGGATCGCAACATTGTTGGAATTTACATTGGGCAGTTCTTGGACTTCATTTTTACATATTCATACGTATGTACATTATCAAGAATTTGTGCTTTTTTTTTTCTGAATTTATTATTTTTTTGTTTAAATCTTCTGTATTTTTTTGTTGACAGAGAATTAGTAAAAACTAGGTGGAATGATTCAGATAAAATTGCAGCGTTTGATTCCAGTGTAGCTCAATTTTTACCAATATTTGTATCACCTTTTCTTGGTTATTTGTTGGATAGATTTGGTTATAGAACTTTTGCTCGTAAGTCATATCAAACCATCCATATATATATATACATATGAATAAGGAAGGATTACAAGGATATAAAGATTTAAGGATTTAATCATGGATTATTTCGATTAATTGATTTTATTTATTTTTCATCCAGTAATCACTTCCACAGCTTTCCTTTGTTTATCAATGTATCTTCTTGGTTTCACTCTTATATTCTCACCAATAATCGGAATGTTTTGTTTCTCGGTATCACTTTCTTTTGGACCTGTCGCATTATTTTCATCGATTCCACTCCTATTACCATTAGAATATATTGGCACAGGATTAGGAATAATAAAATCAACTTCAAATATTGGTGCTACATTATATGATATCTTTGTTGGTATTTTACAAGATAAAGATAAAGGTCAATATGGATTGGTAATGAGATTATATTTGGTTACCGGTTTTGCTGCGTTATTGGTTTCCATATTGTTATCAATATCGGTTAAAAAATGGTATCATGGAGTGTTGGATATGAAAGATGACGAACGAAATCAATATTATGAGGACAAAAGAAAAAAAGATGAACCCCAATTAAAAGAACCATCAAAAAGAAATTGGATTTATATTATAATTTTTATTAATACTTTGATTTTAAGTTGGGTTTTGTTCTTTGCCTATATAATCAATCGTCCAGAATCGGGACTTCAGGGTTCAGATTAATTTTCTTTGGAACAAAATGATGCGTTATTACATTACAATCAATTTATTTATAAAGTAAAATATTTATTTGTTCGTTTAAAGTAAAATATTTATTTGTTCGTTTAAAGTAAAATATATAACAGTATTTATTTATTTAGGGCAATAGTATATTTATAAAGTAAAATATTTATTTATTTATTTATTTATTTACTTATTTACTTACTTATAAATGTAAAATATTTATTTATTTATACATTTATTTATTTATTTATAAATGTATTGTTATTCTTATTTTCCTTTATTGCTAAAGATGTAATATAAGTTTAGTTACTAAATAAGATGTTGAAAGATAGTCACCAGATCTTTTCAATAAATTCTCACGCAAATCAAGATTGCATATAAATATTTATCAAACAATGATTATTTATTTTTTATGTGATGAGTAAAAGATATAAATAGTAGGTTTGTTTAATTAAATTAAATTAAATCAGAAAAATTTCAATTTAAAAAAAAAAAATTTAATTCATGGAATATCAAGCTCGAATTAATAGTATCAAAAATTCATATAATCGACCAGTTCGTGAAGTTCAAATTCCTCAAAAAAATGGAGGACCCATGTATACTTCAGAATTCTTTGGATCCGATGTTTTCTCCTTTAAAACTTTGGAAAAAAGGTTGCCAAAACCGATTTATCAATGTTTCATCAAACAGATGCGTGGTAGGAAAGTTATGGATAAAAACACTTCCGATTCGGTAGCTCATGCCGTAAGGATTTGGGCGATGGATAGAGGCGCCACTCATTTTACTCATTGGTTTCAACCTCAAACTGGAAGTACTGCTGAAAAACATGATTCATTCTTAACTTTGAAAAGTAATTTTAGTTCTCAAGGTCATGAGGTAAATTTTTAATTTCGAATTTTTCTTTCTATTGTGATTATTATCATTTATTCAATCAAATCTTTTCTTTAATCGTTTCTTTTTTTTTAAGATCACACCCATTGATGCTTTCTCAGGGTCTCAGCTTCTTCAAGCCGAACCTGACGCTTCTTCTTTTCCATCTGGTGGAATGCGCACGACTTTTGAAGCACGTGGTTATACTGTTTGGGACACCACAAGTCCTATGTTCGTTCGAGCTGGGCCTCATGGTACTTCTGTACTTTACATTCCTTCAATTTTCATATCATATAATGGTGATGCTTTAGATGAAAAAACCGTCTTATTAAGATCTTCCGAGGCGATATCTAAAGCTGCTATTGAACTTTTGGAATTGATTAATTCTCCAACTGGTAAAATTTTTTTTTAAACTCTATCATAATATATAAGATATAAAATATATAAAATATGATCATTAATATCTCATTACAATTTTTCATTACATAAAATTTTTATTGTTAGATGAAAAATCGGCAGTTTCACACATTTACACTACTTTAGGAATTGAACAAGAATTTTTCTTGATAGATCGTGAATTATACGGATTACGTCGAGATTTGAAAATAACTGGTCGTACTTTATTTGGTTGCCTGCCCCCTAAACACCAACAACTAGAAGATCATTACTTTGGAAAAATGCCGACACACGTTTTGTCTGCCATTAGTGAAGTTGAACTCGAATTAATTAAATTAGGCGTTCCTGTGAAAACAAGACATAATGAAGTTGCCCCTGCTCAATTCGAAATGGCACCTATATTTGAAAATGTACGAATTCTCGATTAATTTTATTATTCCATTATTTTTTAATTAATTTAATTAATTTTATTATTTTGATTAACTTTATTATATTGATTATTTGTTAGTCTTCCATTGCAGTTGACCACAATTTATTGACTATGGAAGTGCTTCATAAAGTTGCACATCGTCATAAACTCAAAGTACTCTTTCATGAAAAACCTTTCAAAGGTATTAATGGTTCTGGAAAACATTGCAATTGGTCACTCTCCACTGATTATGGGGAAAACCTTTTGGACCCTACAAATTCTCCTGAAAAGAATGATCGATTCCTTTTCTTCTTGGTTGCTATTCTTAACGCTGTACATGTACATGCTGGTCTTTTAAGGTTAGGTGTAGCTTCAGCTTCCAATGATCATCGCTTGGGTGCTAATGAAGCTCCACCAGCTATTATTTCAATTTTTCTTGGTAAACATTTGACAGAAGTTCTTGATTCCATCGAGGAAGATCGTACAATTCAATATTTCCTACCACATGTTGAAAGGATTAAAGTTGGTGGTACAGCAATAGATGTCAAGATCTCGTCACTTCCCGAAATTTTACGTGATTTAACTGACAGAAATCGTACATCACCTTTCGCATTTACTGGCAATAAGTTTGAATTTCGTGCAGTTGGTTCGAAACAATCATCATCTTTCCCAATTACATTACTAAATGCGGCAGTGGCTTCTTCTATTCAAGAAATTGTTGAAGCACTTAAAAAACAAAAGGGAAACAACGATTTACTTACGGATGAAGATAAATTGACAGTTTTAAGACATTATATAAAAAAGACTAAACCTATTAGATTTGATGGTGATAATTACTCCAATGAATGGGTTAAGGAAGCCAAAGTTCGTGGATTACTTAACTTAAAAAATTCACCAGCAGCATTTTCTCAATTACTTGAACCAATTCACGCTAATATGCTCATGAAAAATGGAATTTTTTCAGAATCTGAAATTCGTTCACGTCATAATATTCTTCTTGAGAAGTATGTCAAAGATTTATTAATAGAAGCGGAAACTTTTGAAAATATTGTTAATACACAAATTTTACCAGTTGCATTTGAATTTCGTAAATCATTGGCAGAAGTAATTAATTTGTTGGGTTCAATGTCCGCTCCGGAGTCAAGAGCACTTGAAAAAACAACACCAATAGTTGAAAAATTACAGAAATTAATGGATACACTTAAAGAGAATATTGAAAAATTTCTAAAAATCGAAAACTTGACGGAACAAGTGGCTTCTACAAAAATATATTTAACCTCTATTATTGAAACCGCAAGAACAGAAGTAGATAAATTGGAGGAAATAGTTCCGGATAAACTTTGGCCAATGCCAAAATATTCTGAATTATTATTTACATAGACCAAATGTATAGTGAGAGGAATAACAATAAGGTTTTAAATTTAAATTTAAAACATTTGATTGGTGAAACATGATATTAGTTCGGATGAATCTCCTAGTAAACATAAATATGTTTTAAAAGAAAGCCATGATAAAGTTGGGAAGAGTTCTTTCTACCGATTGATGTTCGTATTTAAATATTCAACAAATAGATTTGCTACATTTTCAATATTTAATGTGTGCATCTTATTAATGTTTGTAAATTGCTTTCTTAAACGTCTTAATTCTGAAAGCGTTACATTACGTGAAGGAAGATTTATGTGCTGAAAAAGATATATTCATTAAGGATGAACATATTGAGATTCATAAATTTTGAAAAAAAAAAATAATAATAAATTTTAAATGAAAAAGGATATTGGTTGAGATATATTAGGTATAATAACAGCACCTGCCCCAATATTGTTTTTTTGAACATTTATTACTGCATTAATTATTTCTTGAGTGATTTTTTCAAGTTCATATAGATGATTTGTTTCGCTTACAGGTTTCTAATAAAATATTTTTTTAATAAAATTTTATAAAAGAATTAAAAATGCATTTATGTTTTCATAATTTCATACCACGGCAGTAGATAAGTTTGGCGGTCTTGCTACTTTGACAACTATGGAATCCCATATATTATCTAAAGGTATTGTTTCATCATTATAAAGAACTGTAAAAAGTGGAGAATCCCATCGGTTTCGATCATCCGGTTCTTCGAATCTACTGACGAGTTCATCGAATCTATTATATTTAATGAATAAATATTTAATTCATTATGCTCCCTTTTTAAATGAATGTTAAATATTAGTTAAATACTAACACATTTGATTCATAACTTTCTTCACCTCGATTAGAATTCCATTCCTTCGCGATTTTTACTGGTGTACCACAGTATATCTAAGAAATTAAAATAGATCAAATGGATCAAATGAATTAAATGGTAAACCAAATAAGCGAAAGTTATTTACCACACAATGAGGTGTACCAATTGCTCGTGCGATGCAATACAATTGATATCGAAATCCTTTGATATAATTCATTCCATCAGCTATTATTATATCATCTTTTGAAATTAATCGTTCCACGGCTGATTTTAATGATGCACGAGTTTTTTTTTCTTCTATACGTGTATCTTTTGAAAAGTAAGCAATAATTTTAGATCTTAATATTCAAAAAAAAAAATGAATTGAACAGAGATGATTACCTTTATAACTGTCTTTAGAAATATCTAAAGATTCATCATTAATCAAACGTACCGCATTAGTTTTCTGTTGACTTGCAAATCTCTCAATAAAGTATTTTTCAACCTTTTTCGCACAAACAGTTTTCCCACTTGAAGGAAACCCACACATTATTATTAAAGGCATTATGAAACTGATNGAATTCCATTCCTTCGCGATTTTTACTGGTGTACCACAGTATATCTAAGAAATTAAAATAGATCAAATGGATCAAATGAATTAAATGGTAAACCAAATAAGCGAAAGTTATTTACCACACAATGAGGTGTACCAATTGCTCGTGCGATGCAATACAATTGATATCGAAATCCTTTGATATAATTCATTCCATCAGCTATTATTATATCATCTTTTGAAATTAATCGTTCCACGGCTGATTTTAATGATGCACGAGTTTTTTTTTCTTCTATACGTGTATCTTTTGAAAAGTAAGCAATAATTTTAGATCTTAATATTCAAAAAAAAAAATGAATTGAACAGAGATGATTACCTTTATAACTGTCTTTAGAAATATCTAAAGATTCATCATTAATCAAACGTACCGCATTAGTTTTCTGTTGACTTGCAAATCTCTCAATAAAGTATTTTTCAACCTTTTTCGCACAAACAGTTTTCCCACTTGAAGGAAACCCACACATTATTATTAAAGGCATTATGAAACTGATAGATTAAAATAATTAAAATAATTAAAGAACGGAAAAATTGCCAATTGGATGTATAATATATATTTTACAATGTGCAACGATACAATTTGATTATTACATTAGTACATTATTTTTAATGGTCTTACAAATAATAAAAATGCAGCCGCAACCTGAATCTGAACTTTTAAAATTAAATTCAGATGAACAGAATAATTTTATAGATTGCGTTTGCTCGAACAAGGTTAAAAAGGAAGATTGGCAGGTGAATTTCTAATATTACTAGATTACAGTAAAAATTCTTCAAGTTAATATTCTTTAAAAAAATTATTTGGACATTTTATAGGACCATCAGATAATATGTGTTAAAAGAAGACTATCGTGTCCGGCATTTGTATCATTTCTAAGTGAATCTGTTAAGTTTGAACGACCACTTTGGAAAATTTTTGGAGCTCGTTATGCTGATTTATCACTATCATTAGTTGATTCTAATTGTGCTCCGTCTTTAAAAGAAATTGCAAAAGAACAGGTTTTGAGAAGGTAATAAATTATTTATATCAATTACATTATAACTGATAAATATTGTCGCTATTCGGAACTAGAACTAACTATTTTTATATTATCAAATTATTGTTATCAAATTATTATTTTATTAGTAAATACAATTTATCTAGCATGAAATCAAATAAAATACCATCAGCTATAATTCATACTCTTCGCTGGGAATGTCCAACTTTTTCTACCAAGAACGAATTAAATAAGCATATGACAGAGTCATGTCCTTATTACAAAGTTCATTGTTCACTTATACCACGGCATGTGTGTTATGATGTAATCCCTACCAATTGTCATAGTAATTATAAATGTCCCAAACATGGATTATCACGACAAGAATTTCACGAGCATTCAATGAAAGGGGTAAAAATTTATTAAAATTTGTAAATGTTATTATTGTTTTTTTCTTCCTCTTCTTATTTCATATTTATTTCATATTTATTTTCATATTTCTTACATATTTCTTATATATTTCCTACATATTTCTTATTCATCATCATCATCATCATCATCTATTATTTTAGAAATTAGATCCAATTTCACAAAGATTGAAACCCAAGTCAATATTTTTTCCATATCATTGTTTGGCATGTGATCAACATCTACCAAATTCTAATACTCATATTTGTATTGAATCATTACCCGATTTACCTTCACCTCCACTTCCAGCATCAGAAATTATATGCCACGGATGTAAATCAATACTAACCAATCCAAACAAATCTTTTCTTGAAATCCATAATGCATGTCAATTTTGTTGTCGTCAAAAAAAAAATCCAATAGTAATTGGTCTATTAGGAATGATTCCCCAAAAACATCAAAATTCCAAAATATTCTGGGATGAAGGTATGGTAAAGTGCAAAGTTCATTGGAAAGATGTTAAAGAAGATTTAATCCACAGGTTTGATAATAATAAATAATAATAAATTAACTTGTTATAAAATAATTTAAAAACACATCAATTTTAATATTTTTATTATTTATTTATTTATTTATTTNTTTCATATTTATTTCATATTTATTTTCATATTTCTTACATATTTCTTATATATTTCCTACATATTTCTTATTCATCATCATCATCATCATCATCTATTATTTTAGAAATTAGATCCAATTTCACAAAGATTGAAACCCAAGTCAATATTTTTTCCATATCATTGTTTGGCATGTGATCAACATCTACCAAATTCTAATACTCATATTTGTATTGAATCATTACCCGATTTACCTTCACCTCCACTTCCAGCATCAGAAATTATATGCCACGGATGTAAATCAATACTAACCAATCCAAACAAATCTTTTCTTGAAATCCATAATGCATGTCAATTTTGTTGTCGTCAAAAAAAAAATCCAATAGTAATTGGTCTATTAGGAATGATTCCCCAAAAACATCAAAATTCCAAAATATTCTGGGATGAAGGTATGGTAAAGTGCAAAGTTCATTGGAAAGATGTTAAAGAAGATTTAATCCACAGGTTTGATAATAATAAATAATAATAAATTAACTTGTTATAAAATAATTTAAAAACACATCAATTTTAATATTTTTATTATTTATTTATTTATTTATTTATTTAAATTTAATTATTAGAAAAAAAAATAGAATAGTAAAAATAGAATAATGTAATGTAATAATAAATAATATAATGTAATAATAAATAAGAAATGAAATAAAAAATAATAATGATGATTTTGTTAGAAAAATTAAAAAATTTTGATCTCTTGACTACTTCTCATGAATTGATTTCGCTATTCTAGTGGTTAGATGGCAATCAGAAGATCAGCTGTTTGACCCAGCTAGGGGCAAGAATTATTAAAAATAGAAAGAACCAAAATATATTTAATAAATAATAAAGTGTAATAAAATTTAATTATTATGTCAATATTGTTAAACATTAAACATTATTTCTTATTTGTTTATGTATTTATTTATTTATTGTTTATCTTGTAATTATGTACCAGAAATACTATCCTAGGTATTATTCCTATCCCATATACTATCCCTTTATCTTGTTACATTTAATATTTGATGGTGTCACATTAAAGAGAACCAATGTAAATTTAAAGCAAGAATTAAAAGAATATTTTAGATATAACTATCTCAAAGGTATAAATATAAGTTAGAGTTTTCCAAAGTTCTTCCGAAAAAAATAAATAATAAGGAATAGATTATAATATTTCAAATAGTTCTTCTATCTCTTGTAATAAACTGATATAATATTTTTAATAAAGTTTGATTCTTTTATAAAACCTTTTGATTTGTATATTGTAAATTCTATTTTTTTACTATTTAGCACTTAGAAAAAGCTAGCTAGCTAGGTATGGTAAATTTCATATCTGATAGTTTTATTATCTTCATAGTAATTAGTTAGTTTTTTGTAACTTATACTACTTTGACTACTTTTACTTCTTTTAATTCTTTTAATTCTTTTAATTCTTTTAATTCTTTTAATTCTTTTAATTCTTTTAATTCTTTTAATTCTTTTAATTCTTTTAATTCTTTTAATTCTTTTCTATATGTCATTAACTAAACATGACAATAGCATTATTTTATTTTAAAACTTACTTTCTAAAAGCTTACGTTAAGCCAGCAGGTCTTCTAGATTATTTCAAATATTATTAACTATATTATTTCAAATATATTATTTAATGTTTGGATTGGCACAGCCTTTGTAAATTTGTTACATAAATTATTGATCTATTTTTGGTAATTCTACTTTTTTCGTAAAAACTTCAAAGGTTATTTGTGCATAGAATATTTAAAGATTAATAATTTTTTGATAATGTATATTTTGATAGCTTTCTGTAATGGTATTGGTTGAAATCCTTGTTTTTGAGTTGAGTTATCTAAAAATTCAACCTCTTCTTCAGATAAATGCTATCACTTTTCTCTTCAGGACTTATAATTTTTATATAATTTACTCATTATTACGAAAATTATGATATCTTGAAGAAAGATTTAAAAAAATTAATTATATATTTAAAGAAAAAATGAATATGCTATGTGATTTATTAAATATTTTAGGCTTTATTTTAATTTAAAGGTCCTTATATATAAATTTTATTAACAATTGTTATGCATTTCGTTAAATTTTGTTATTTCTTGTTATTGCTTTAATAACTAAAATTGTATTTCAAGTATTTCAAGATCTACTAAAATAATACCAAAAATATCACTTTATTCGTAATTCGTAAGTGATCAACATGGGGAATCTCAAATACATTACAATACCCTTCATCTGAATTACAATACATTGTGCAACGTGAACGCAACACCACTAACACGCTAGAAATTAAACAAAATAAAATTTAAAATTTAATCCTTAAATGGTTATGATTATTATTTACCTTTAATTTGATAGGTTGATAGAATATCTCTTTGCATTTATTTAACGCGTACTAAAAATGACACTAAAAATAATATTAAAAATATGAATTTATCACAACATCATTAATTTTCAATATAACCCCATTTTGTTTAGAGTATGTTCTAAATACTCTCTTCTCTAGACGGGGTTTTTTTTTTTTTAATACTAAAATTATTTACTTTCCTTTATTACGTTCTTTCTTTATCTTTCTATCCGTCTCTTTGTCTTTTTACATCCTTTTTTATCCGTTATCAAATGTTCAAATTTAATTTTAAACTATTGTCAGACAGAAAGAAGGAGGTATATACATATATTTATTATTTATTTTATTCATTTTATTTTATATTTTATATTTTATATTTTTTATTTTATATTTTATTTTTATTATTATTATTTATTTTATTGTTTTAAATTTTCTAATTATTTCTAATTAGTTTTACCTTTTTTTCCATTACAGAATAANCCAAAAATATCACTTTATTCGTAATTCGTAAGTGATCAACATGGGGAATCTCAAATACATTACAATACCCTTCATCTGAATTACAATACATTGTGCAACGTGAACGCAACACCACTAACACGCTAGAAATTAAACAAAATAAAATTTAAAATTTAATCCTTAAATGGTTATGATTATTATTTACCTTTAATTTGATAGGTTGATAGAATATCTCTTTGCATTTATTTAACGCGTACTAAAAATGACACTAAAAATAATATTAAAAATATGAATTTATCACAACATCATTAATTTTCAATATAACCCCATTTTGTTTAGAGTATGTTCTAAATACTCTCTTCTCTAGACGGGGTTTTTTTTTTTTTAATACTAAAATTATTTACTTTCCTTTATTACGTTCTTTCTTTATCTTTCTATCCGTCTCTTTGTCTTTTTACATCCTTTTTTATCCGTTATCAAATGTTCAAATTTAATTTTAAACTATTGTCAGACAGAAAGAAGGAGGTATATACATATATTTATTATTTATTTTATTCATTTTATTTTATATTTTATATTTTATATTTTTTATTTTATATTTTATTTTTATTATTATTATTTATTTTATTGTTTTAAATTTTCTAATTATTTCTAATTAGTTTTACCTTTTTTTCCATTACAGAATAAAAATCCATCCTTAGAAGTGAAGCCTGAATTACCAGCTTTTGAATGGCAAGTTACTGGAGATACTGGTTTAGCTGACTGTATAACTCAAGCCACTTTAACTCCTCCTGAAGATGCTATATTTGGAAATACAAATGGACGTCCCAGGTCCTCTCAATTAAGAAGCATTCCAAAAAATAACAGTCGAGCATCAGAGTCTGGAAGATTGCGTTTAATGCAAATAATAGAGGTTGAAGAAGCAAGAACAAATTTTAGGAATTATTTAGTATCGCAATATTGCGAAGAAAATTTGGACTTTTATATGGATGTTGCTCAATATCGCGAATTCTTTTATTCTAATGGAGTTCGTATTAATGAAGATATTAGAGAAATAAGTTCACATGCAAAATATATATGGAATTTTTATTTGGACGCTGATACCTCTTCAAAACCTTTAAATGTTCCTCAGGACCTTGCAAATAGTTGTCGACAAAAAATTGATTCACGACAATATAACATTGATATATTCGATAAACTTCAACAACATTGTTTTGACCTTATGGTTCAAGATTCTTTACCAAAATTCACGCGTAATTCATTAATTTGTCTACCCACTTCCCCTACAACTTATAATCTAAATACATATAATCCAAAAAATTCCAGTTATCTTAGACCTCCTTCCTTTATTGGAAAACCTAATTTAATAAGAAAGTCAAGTTCTTCTGGTTCTCTTAATCTAAAATTGGCTTCAACCTTTACTTCAACTTTGGCTTCATTAAAAACATCATTTACTGAACAAAATTCTGATTCTTCAACTACTATTAATGATACTCCGAATCAATTCACTTTGATTCAAACCATATCTTCATATCAAAGTACACAAAATACACCTTCAAGTCAAATCACATCTTCAAGTCAAACCACATCTTTATATCAAACTTTATGTCAAACCGCATCTTTATATCAAACTTTATGTCAAACTACATCTTCAAATCAACCAACTTCTTTACCTTCACCTCCTTCCTCACCTAATTCCTCTGTCTCGAATTCATCTCAATTAACGTTAACACAAGAAAATCAGACCGACACCGAAAGCAATAGATCTTCTACAGCATCTACTGGTTCTTTTGGATCAACAGGTTCTAGTTTATCAGCCCCAACCTTTAATTATAATCAAAGATTATCTTCTACAATAACAAATATAACACGTCGTTTGCTCTTGGGTCGTCGTAATTCAACAAGTTCAACTTCAAGTCAAACTTCAACACTTAATTCACCTACTACTGAAACACTAATGGGAATGCCTGGATCTTATCCATGCATTCCGACGAGCAATATACAAGAGAATTATAGGAAATATAACAATGAATACGATGAATATGCAAATTGTCCATCTGAACAAATAACAGCGTGGCAAAAACTTCGTCGTAACATTTCAACGCCCAATTTTCAAGTACGTGTTACTGCTGCAAGATCACGTTCGAGTACTATTATCCATGGAATTTATATTCCAGATAAAAATCTTCCACCAATTCCTGCTGCATTTAAAGCTTAAAAAAATTCTTATGACAAAATTACCCATGAAAATTTATATTTATTTACTAATGATACTTCCCTGAAAGTATTTGGAGATTCAAACCTATAAAAGTTGCAATTCTTGTCTCTTTCAATTTCAAGGCAATATCTTTAGTCATAAAATTAAATTTAATGGAAACAAATTTTTTTTAAATTTCACATAAAATATTATAAAATATTAATTATATATTGTATTTATCTTTTTTTTTTTTCTTTTTTCTCATTTTGGTTTCAAATCAATTATATATTTCTTTAGGTATTGATTTATAACATATCAATGTTATGAACTTTTTTCATTTATTTTCCAGGAATTTGAACAGAAATTCGTTAATAGAAATTTCGTTAATAGAAATTTCGTTAATTATCCCTTTTTTAATTGTACATTTCTTTCCCACACTTCAATTTTTCATATTCTTCACATTTAACAATTTTCGCAATTTTAGGACATTTTTTTTTTTGACAGGATCATAATACATGAACAGAAAAATAGGTCTTATTTCAGTACCATAAGGCTACTGTTTTGCAAATAAAATTGTGAATCATTTATCAAATAAAAATTTTTCTTTAATGAAAATAAATTTTTGATCAAAAAATTCTTGTTTACAAGAAAATAAATTTTTGATCAAAAAATTCTTGTTTACAAGAAAATATATTTTTAATTATACAAATAAAGATTTCAAACAATGTTGTATACAATAATGTATTTTTTTTTTAAAAAAAAAAATGATATTTAACAGTTATTTTAGAAAAAAAAATCCTAAATAAATAAGAAAAAATTGGTGTTATCGTTTACAAAAAATTTAATAAATTTAATTAATCACGATAAAGAATATCGTAATGTCCAGGTCTATACAACAACACTAATGGTTTTGGTGAATTTACACCTTTTTCTGTTTCTTCCGGGTAAAATTCGTGAAAGTTCACTTGATCCATCGAACTAGATCCACTCATGTAAGCAACCTCAACTGGAACTTTGAGAGCTTTAGTTAATGCAATTACATGAATATGATCAGCTTCCTGATCCATCACTTCTACAAATTTACTACAAAAGTCATCCATTCCAAAATCAAAATCTAAGAAAGGTTCATATTCGTCACGATATTTTTTTAAGTATGCAGCAGTAATAAATCGAAGATACAAGACAATTTGATTGGAAATTTCGTCTGTTTGAAAAATCGATAATAAAGTATCACCATCATGTCCTCCTTCCCCAATCGTTCTTAAATGTCCTTCAAAGACATCATAGAAATCCTCATAAACATACTTATGATATCCTACCGAATCAAGAAGTGGTTTTGTAGAAGCCAAAGCATCATGTGCAGCTTGATGTTGAACTTTATTTTTGCAAACCATAAGTTGTTCGAACCATGCGAACCCAAATGCTATATACGAGAAATATCATTTGTTATTTGAACAAAAGAAATAATAATATATTTTATGAAAAAAAAAAAAGGATAATATTATTATTAATATTATTAATATTATTAATATTAATATTAATATTATTAATATTATTATTATTATTATTATTATTATTATTATTATTATTATTATTATTATTATTATTATTATTATTATTATTATTACCTCTGTAAAAACAATTTCCATCCCCACGACAACGTCTTATTCTTCTATGATTTTCAGTTAATTTCTAACATGTGTGATTAAAAAAAAAACCAAATATGTGTGACCATCATCTAAAGACGGTTTGTTGATGCTTGTAAATGAATTCAACCAACCATTATCTTTTGACGAAATACTTCGCTACCATTCACGTATTCTTCATATAACTTATCAATAGGTTCTGGGAGACATACGAGTGGTGATTTTTCAGCTGCTTCTTTTCTAATAGCCTCACAATATTCTGCATTTTGTTCAAAAGTAGTTTGATATTCCGTTGGTATAGAAGACGGGTGAGTTCGAGAGTCATTTGAAGAAACGACGGGTTCAGTCTGGGAACTTTCCTCAACTTTAATTGTACTTTCGTTAGACGCGTTCGTGTCAGTAGGTTCTTGTTTTAAACCTTCACCTTCACTTGACTCAGGTATTACTTCTGGAGCATTCTCACCAGTTACTGTAGACGGTGTAGTTGGTTGAACATTCTCACTGGTTACTGCCGACGGTGTAGTTGGTTGAACATTCTCACTGGTTACTGCCGACGGTGATGCCTCAGTTACTGTAGACGGCGAAGTTGGTTGAGCATTCTCAACAACTGCTGTAGGCGGTGAAGTGGGTTGAACATTCTCACCAACTGCTGTAGGCGGTGAAGTGGGTTGAACATTCTCACCAACTGCTTGAACATTCTCACAGGTTGTTGTAGACGGTGAGGTGGCTACAGGAAGGACGCCATCAGTATTGTTATCAGTAGTATTTAACTCACCAGATTGCTGGTTAGTTTGGTTAGTTTGATTGGTTTGGTCAATATCTCCACCGCCCATATTTTAGATCAAACTAGAAAATTATAAAATGAGAGAATTTCAAATTTGGGAAGCCGGATAAATTGTTACATTAATGATTAATAATAAGTAATAATAGGGAGTAATAAGTAATATCCAATTATATATAATTATATATTTATATATTTAATATATTTAATGCAAATCATTCACAAAATTAGAATTAGGTTAAATCTGATTTGATAATCTAAAGCGAACGCGTTTTCTTTTTTCTTTTTTTTTTTTTACTTTATAATATATATACAGTATATTAGGGTATCTATGTTTTTCAAAAGATGTATCGTCAACGCCACTAATATATGTCGCGTTTTTCTCATAAACAGATCAATTGTTATGAATGGACTTATTCATTCTCGACTATTTTTTGCCCCCCTTAATCTTCTTTCTCTTTCTCTTCCCAATTCTAANCATTCTCACAGGTTGTTGTAGACGGTGAGGTGGCTACAGGAAGGACGCCATCAGTATTGTTATCAGTAGTATTTAACTCACCAGATTGCTGGTTAGTTTGGTTAGTTTGATTGGTTTGGTCAATATCTCCACCGCCCATATTTTAGATCAAACTAGAAAATTATAAAATGAGAGAATTTCAAATTTGGGAAGCCGGATAAATTGTTACATTAATGATTAATAATAAGTAATAATAGGGAGTAATAAGTAATATCCAATTATATATAATTATATATTTATATATTTAATATATTTAATGCAAATCATTCACAAAATTAGAATTAGGTTAAATCTGATTTGATAATCTAAAGCGAACGCGTTTTCTTTTTTCTTTTTTTTTTTTTACTTTATAATATATATACAGTATATTAGGGTATCTATGTTTTTCAAAAGATGTATCGTCAACGCCACTAATATATGTCGCGTTTTTCTCATAAACAGATCAATTGTTATGAATGGACTTATTCATTCTCGACTATTTTTTGCCCCCCTTAATCTTCTTTCTCTTTCTCTTCCCAATTCTAACACAAAACAAAAAATTCAACAGAATCAACAGAGAATGTTTGCTTCTAAAAAGAAAAATAAAAAGGTTGGGAAAAAGGCAAAAAATAAGAAAGACGAAGAAGAAGAGGAAGAAGAACAAGAGGTGGAAGAGGACATCGGCGGGTTGAAATGGAATGACATAAATACAGAGAAAGAAGAGGAAGAAAAAGAACGGATTGATTTAGCCAGTATCGAGTCTAAATCGAATTCTATTATTGAAAAATTGAAAAAGGAATATAGCACTATGAGAATTGGCCGGGCAAACCCAGGTTACATTTAAAATAATCTGTATTATGTTCTTTTCATGTTTAAATTATTATTAAAACAATCTCCTCTCTTTTAGCTATTCTTGATTCAGTGATTGTTCCTTACGGAGGTGGAAGTGCACCTTTAAAGGATCTTGCACAAATAGTTGTCAAAGATTCGCAAACGTTATTGGTTCGAGTGCATGAGGAAGAAGTATGGTAAAACGATGCAATTAAATAAAAATTAAATAATAAAAAAATTCTAGTAGATTCAAATAATTTAATCAGAAAAATCATATTTATAAGAATATTTCGATATTTTGGTCATTCTTCTATTATTATTTTTATTATTTTTTTTTTAGATACTTCAAGCAGTAGATAAAGCAATAAGAAGTGCAAATCTCAATTTAAATCCTATGATAGATAACAAAGGTCTTAAAGTGCCAATTCCAAAGTAAGTAATATTTGTAATATCTGATCGTATTAAGTTCATTAAATTTAAAATAAATTTATTTTCCATTTATTATTAAGAGTTACTACTGAATATCGCGAAAATATGGTAAAAACAGCTTCCAAAATGGCAGAAAATGCAAAGATCAAGATTCGTTTAGTGAGACAAGATGGATTAAAGGAATTGAAAAAAATCAAAACTGGAATATCAGCGGATGAAATCAAAGGATTAGAAAAGAAGGTATTTATTATTATTATTATTGTTGTTGTTGTTGTTGTTATTATTATTATTATTATTATTATAAATTTATCGCAAATTGCTTTTTACGTTATATAATAATAAATTTTAAAATTTTATCTAGTTTCAATTAGTAATAGATAAATCTGTGAAAGATATCGATGAAATTCTAAAAGCCAAATCTAAAGAAATAACAACAAATTAATTAGATTAATTATTTAAAAAATATTTAAAATATTTAACGAAAGCGAAAGACAAAATAAAATAAATAAAAATACTAAATCAATTATCAATTATTATTTTTGTTTAATGTAGTGCTAGGTGTAACTTAATTATTTGTCAAAAGTTTAAATTAATTGGTCAATGAATGCATATTGCGAAAATTGGTTCAACATATTCTCGATTAAAAAAGATAACATTTGTTATACAATCTTTCGCTTTCTTTAAACCACAAAAAAAAAAAATCACTATACAATCTATTTATTTTTTTTAATTTACTTAAACGTCTCTCCTTATTCCATTTGCTGCTGTTTCAGTTTCAACGTTTATAATGTCTCCAGGTACTACATCCACAAACGGCATTGGCATTGCCAACCTGCCAAATCAGAGACATAAAATTGTTGCTAAGCGTGGAACTAATTTTACTTTAATGGTAGTTGGTAAGTTTCAGTGCCTTCTTTCTCGAAGATTAAATTCTTAAAAAAAATATTATAAATGTTATAATAGAAGTTTTAGTGTACTGTTTATTGTATTTGTGATTAATATGACTCCATCCAAGAGCATAATCAGTATACCATACTGTTTATCGGACTTATTAAAAAAAAAATTCATGAATATCTAATTGAATTTTATTGATTCATTAGGTGAATCTGGTCTCGGGAAGACAACTTTTATCAACACTCTTTTCACCACCACCATCAAGGAAAAAAAGAACCAAGCTAGGCGACATGCCAAACAAACAGACAAAACTGTTGAAATTGAAATAACCAAGGCTGGTAAATAGAAAATATTCGATACATGGATTATTAATGGATATTCTTTTTCTTTTTCAACTTATTGAAGGACCATTAATTTAATTTCTTTTGAATCTTAATTTCATTCAATTTATAGAACTCGAAGAAAAAATGTTCAATGTTAAACTTACAGTTATCGACACACCTGGTTTTGGAGACTATGTAAATAACCGAGATAGTTGGTTGCCTATTGTTGAATTCATTGATGACCAACATGAATCATATATGCGTCAAGAACAACAACCACATCGTAAAGAAAAATTAGATATGCGTGTTCATGCCTGTCTTTATTTCATCCGCCCAACTGGACACACGTAAATTTGGCACATTTATTATTCATTTTTATTTTTTAATTTATAAAGTAACTTTAATAATTTTTATAATAATTATTTAAATAGGTTGAAACCTTTGGATATTGAAATTATGAAACGCTTGGGTTCGCGTGTCAATCTAATTCCAGTTATTGCCAAAGCTGATACATTGACACCTAAAGATTTAGAAACATTTAAGAGAAGAGTAAGTAATAATATTTTTTGAATAATTAAAATTTTCGAGAAACGTCTCTTGCTAATCAAGATAAAATTAAATCCTTCTTTGAATTTTTAATTTGATCATAGGTGAGAGAAGTAATTGCCGCTCAAAACATTCAAGTTTATCAATGTCCAATTGAGAGTGACGATGAGACCAGTACCAAACGTAATATTAACATTATGGTAAGTTTAATATTCTTTATAGAAAGAAAATTTTTAATTATTTCTTTTTTTTTTTTTTTAATCTATTAAAAATTATTTTACATTATTTTATGTATTATTTTATGCATTATTAAGGCAGCTATGCCATTCGCAATTATTGGGAGTGACGAAGACGTAATTACTCCTAACGGTAATAAAGTAAAAGGAAGACAATACAGTTGGGGTATTGCCGAAGTAGAAAATGAAGAACATTGTGATTTCAAAAAACTTCGATCTTTGATTGTTAGGTAACTATTTTATAATATTGATTAACTTATTTATTAAATAATTTATTTATTAATTTTTATTAAATTTTTATTAAATTTTATTAAATTTTAATTAAATTTTTATTTAGGACACATATGTTAGATTTGGTGTCTACTACTGAAGAAAAACATTATGAAAATTACCGTCAAGCACAAATGGAAACTAGGAAATTTGGAGAACCAAAGTAAGCATTAAATTCATATATTTCTTTGATTTTGATAATAAATACAATATTTTTGATAAATACATATTTTGATAAATATAATTATTATTTTTTTTTAATTAGACAGAAAAAACTTGATAATCCAAAATTCAAAGAAGAAGAAGAAACTCTTCGTAAAAGATTTACTGAACAAGTTAAACAAGAAGAAAATCGATTCCGACAATGGGAACAACATGTAAGTGTGAAAACAATGATAGTCACAAGAAAACTGATAGAAAAAAATTACTAACATACAATGATTTTTATATGTAGCTCATTGCTGAACGTGATCGTCTTAATAAGGATTTAGAAGCCGAACATTCTCATATCAAAAATTTGGAATCTGAATTAGAACAAATTCAAACTGCAATGTCTAGTAAAGGTGGCAGAAAATAAATAAAGATGATAAATATTACAATTTATAATCTTATAATTTCATTATATATTTGATTTAATTTTTATCTAGCTTATATATAATTATATAATCACGTAGAGAATTAGAGTTAATTAATTAAAGTTTTATTATTAATATTATTATTATTTTATTATTATTATTATTTATTTATTATTTATATTATTAGTCATATTAGATGTAGTGTATATTATTATATTTATAGTATAATTATAGTGGGAGAGTATTTTAATAAAAATTTCAAGATTCACCTATAATATATAAAATCATTTTACACGTCTCTTTTGGCTGTTGTACCAAGTATTTTTGTTTCTAACTTGAGTACGAATGCTTTTTTTCTTCCTTCGTATCATTTTTTTTTTAAATATCTTGAAAATACATCAATAATATAATTTCTTTCTCTCTTTTTTTTTCTAGACTCAAATTATACAATAGTCATATCTTTGGAGGATAATCATACAGCAGAAAATAATGAAGTTAAGAATATTCTTTTAATCAGAAGAACTGATAGCGGTAAGTCTACTTTTTATCGTAATGATTTATGTATAACAGTAGCATTTTTGAAGATGCTAACTTACAATCCGTGCAAGTTCGCTAATAGGCCATTTTCTCAGAGTAAACCATGCACAAAAGATTTGTAACCAACCTAGAACATTTTCAGATTATAAAACTGAGAAATAAGAATTACTTGTTAAGCAAGTTTGGAATTGTTGACATAAATCAAATTCCACGTTTCATACCGGGTAAGCTTGCAATAAAAAATCTTTGAGAATTTAATAAAGTTTTCTTTTTTTTAGAAAGGGTGAAAATTGAAGATTGCAATATAAATTTCTAAAGATGTATAGATAATATTAAAGTTAGTCAGGATAATATAGATTCTTTAATAGGTCATAAAGAAATTGTGCACTCTAAATACATTAATATAGCATTACAGGATTCATTGCAAATTGTCAAGAAAATTACCAAGAAATCAATTAAATTAGATCTAGAGTAAGAAATTACATGTGTTGAAGATGCTAGATAAGATTGAATATGCATTTAAATCTGTAATAAATAAAATAGATACTTTATCTAGAAAGGTTGATATACATTATTGAAGCCATTCAAATATTATTCAACTTGACAGTGCTTTCCATTTGAACAAAGAACAAAAAACTGATGAAAAAAAAATAAAAATTATTATGTTATGTTTATGGTATTACAACTACAGGCAAGTTTGATTAAAAATTTATAATTTATGTAAACATTTGTTTTACTAATATTGATTTTGTCAATTATAGTTAAAAATTGGTATTTTATAATATACATACTATACATGTTGTCAAAACTATACTTGCACACAAAATTATTTTGGGGTCCCGAAATTGCAATTTCAGGCAAAAAAGTCAAAATAGTTTTTTATAAAAAACAAAATTATTTTGCTTAAAACCCAAAATTTTTTGACCACCCAGATAAATTCTTTGATTAAAGATATATATAACTAGGTACTTTTTTTACTTCCATATATAGAATAAATTCTGCATAAATCTCAAAGACAAAATATCTCAAAAATCCAAAATCAATTTTGGAAACATGTATAGTTAAAACTATTGAATTGAGTCAGACAATTAAAATTGAAAAAAATTAAAGTTAAATCAAAGCAATTTTTGATTTTTACTAGTAATTGACACAATTAATTGAGTCGGACAATTAAAAATTGAAATTTTAAGAATTAAGTCAAAATCAAATTAGTTTTGAATATGATATCTAAAAGATCCCGAGCAATTTATAGATAAGTCAGATAATACTAAATTAGAAAATAAGAAAGAAAAAATATAATTTTTGTAAATAAATTTTTAAATTTTAATTAAAAATAAGTAATTTTTTAAAAATTTTACTATAATAACTAAATAGATTCTAATGTGATCTATTTATAAATTGCTTTAGGTTTTATACCCAATATGTGTAGTATTTGTAAATTTTCAACCAGTATTATCCTTCAATTATTGCTAATTGAATTTTTCTTTCTTTTTAGATTTTCATATAATTTTATCATTAACATGATTTTTTTGAATCTGTATCCCAACTTCTTTTCTTTCACATACAATACAATTATAAATATATTTGTAATTTTTTTAAAACTTATTAAATCAAATAAGGAAATTTCTCTTAGACAGTTGATATTTGAGTTTTATTTTTTGAATAAATCATTTTATTCAAAAGATAAATAAAAGATATATTAATAAAGGTTTTTTAATAGATTTATTTTCAAAAAATATTCTTTAAAATATTTATAATCGAATATTTACTTTTTTATAATACATAAAAATTATTTACAAAATGATACATGTCTTCAAATTCATACCTTTAAAATTCATATTTTCAAAAATTTATATTTCAATTAAAGAAATTAATGAATTTTTTATATAGTAAATATTCATAAATATATATAGTAATAAGTTGTGTTTATTAATATAAATAATTAAATTTAATATGTTACATATCTGTACATTCTATATATATAGGTAAACAAATTTTATTATCATTACACTGGTCAAATAAATAAAAAAATATATGTTAAATAATTAAAATTGACAAATTTTTAATACAAATTAGTCACAAATCAGTTACAAATTGATTAAAAATCAATTGCCTATTTATATATCACTTGTATTATCTAAAAATCTTCCTGCTTATTTGTATCAAAAAATTTTACTTGTTTTTTTTTATTTTACTAATAAAATATACAAATAAGCAAGAAATTTTATAAATAATACACAAATAAGTAAAAAATTTATAGATAATATATTATTATCTTACCAACTTGTTGTATTAGTATTTTATTAAAATCAATAAAATACATTTACAATTTTTTTAAAAATTTAACATACTATATCCAAAGATACATAACAATTTAGTTTATAAATATAATCAGTCTATTTATTATAACGACATCTTTTAATATTGTTATTATTTCAATAAGAAGTATAACTATCTATATCTATTTTAACTAATAGTTTCTTTGACTAGTATTTATAATATTATTTCAAAAGTTCTTGTTTATCCTATATGTTTATTTTAAAAAATAAACTTTCGTTGGTAACAGTATACAAATATAGTCGAATAGTAATAAAGTTCTAATTTTCTCTTTTAATTTGTCATTCGAGTTGTTACTAAATTTGATATTAAATTGTTGATTATTTGTTGTATTAAAAGTAATTGTTGAGTTTGTTGTTAAAATGTTTGTCTTTCTACTTTTCTTAATTGTTGAACTTGTCATTGAAAAGTTTGTCTTTTTTTTTTTTTTTAAAACTTAATTATTAACCTGTTTATCTTAAAAAGTTTTGAAGTATTTGTTTCAAGTTGTTATTTTAGAGTTCTTTCAAATTATATTTTAATTTAGATTTTGTTGACAAGTTGAAGATAGTTCTTCTATTATCAATAAAGATGTTATCACAAATTCAAATATGATGTTTAATTGAATCGAGATAATTCTTTATATAATTGAAATATATATGTAATCAAAACTAATTTTACTTTAACTCAACTCTTAAAATTTTAATTTTTAATTGCATCTGACTCAACTAATTGCATTAATTACATCAGTAAATTTTTTTAAACATAAGCCTTCGAAGTCCTTCACTCCGATAACCTTCGAATACCTCCAACATAAACGTAATATTTACGAAGGTTATTGGTACCGAAAACCTTCATTTTTATTAATAAAACATAATACTCCGGAAGTTATTGATATTGATAATCTTCAATAACCTTTATTTTATCATAATAAATGTAATATTTGCAATATACCTGCCGTCCAAATTCAAAATCTAAATGCCGAAATCCCAAATGCCGAAATCCCAAATCCCAAATCCCAAATCCNTTAACCTGTTTATCTTAAAAAGTTTTGAAGTATTTGTTTCAAGTTGTTATTTTAGAGTTCTTTCAAATTATATTTTAATTTAGATTTTGTTGACAAGTTGAAGATAGTTCTTCTATTATCAATAAAGATGTTATCACAAATTCAAATATGATGTTTAATTGAATCGAGATAATTCTTTATATAATTGAAATATATATGTAATCAAAACTAATTTTACTTTAACTCAACTCTTAAAATTTTAATTTTTAATTGCATCTGACTCAACTAATTGCATTAATTACATCAGTAAATTTTTTTAAACATAAGCCTTCGAAGTCCTTCACTCCGATAACCTTCGAATACCTCCAACATAAACGTAATATTTACGAAGGTTATTGGTACCGAAAACCTTCATTTTTATTAATAAAACATAATACTCCGGAAGTTATTGATATTGATAATCTTCAATAACCTTTATTTTATCATAATAAATGTAATATTTGCAATATACCTGCCGTCCAAATTCAAAATCTAAATGCCGAAATCCCAAATGCCGAAATCCCAAATCCCAAATCCCAAATCCCAAATTACAATTAGTATTTTTTGCCGAAATCCCAAATACTAGTAATTTGTGCATTTTAGTGTCCCAAATCCCAAATTATTTGGGATTCAGGCAACACGTATAATTTGCAAAGGTTATTAGTCCGATAACCTTCAATAACCTTTGAAAACGAAATTATTACAATAACTTCCAATATAAAAAATTTTCAGATGTACTAGTAAAAATTAAAATTTACCTTAATTCAACTCTAATTTTTCTTGATTTTAATTGTATCTGACTCAATTCAATAGTTTTGATAATATGTATAGTCAAAACTAAATTAGTTTTAACGACATGTATAAGTTAAACAATATGGAATAGGAAAAAAAATTCTTATTTTATGAATTAAAACTTAAGATGTTTTCTCTCTTTAAATGTCTACTACTTCAACAATTTTATTAGTTTAACTTTGTTCTTTAAATAATAATTTAAATATATATATTGTATATATTGGAAAAATTTATTTATGTTTTGTTTAATTTCAAATGAATAAAATAAGTGAAATCTCAAAAATTTTAAATTTATTTAATAAGTCTCAACTTGCAAAAATAATTTGAAATAACTATATATGAATCCTCATAATACTAAATGTATTTTAAAACAATACAATTTACTTTGCAAAATTTTTTTTTTGAGCTAATTACATATTAACTACTTTTCAATATCTTCCTCATTTTTATAAAAATGTTTTATACATTATTTATGTTGTCTACTTTGTACTTTTATAACAAATTCATAATATGAATAGTAGATATTAAGTTTTAATCCTTAAGAATATTTAGACATTTTTAAAAAGTCTGATAATTTTGCCATTTGTATTTTATATCAAATTTTCAAAAAGTCAGCAAATATGTTTTCATATTTTATTTCTCTCTATCTTTATAGACCAACCCTTACATTGTAATATGGTATTTTAAAAAAATATTACTATCAAATAATATTATTAGCTTATGTATTTAATATTCATCAATTATGGAATATGGATTTTTGTTAAAATGTAATGTGAGTGATTAGTCATATTTGTATTCTTTATATTCACAACTTTCCTGTGTTTATTCTAAGATGTCAGAACGCACATTCTTATTTAAAAAAAAGTGATTTAAAAAGGATAAAAAGGATAAAATCAAAATTTCAGGTTGTTAGTGTTTTCATAATATTGTTGTATTCAAGATATTAACATGCCATCCCATCACAGGTGTTAAAAACACATATCCACTTGAAACTGATGAGAACAAGTTGAAAAATAAAGAATTTGAAACCTTAATATCTAATCTTGTTACCGGTTCGTGATTTTTAGAAATCTTTTTTATTATATACTACTAAAATGTATTTAATATGTCGACTTACTATCCACCTATAGGTAGTAAAATGCTAAATATTTATGCAGAAATTGCTTATCTCAATTTCACTACAGAAGGAAAATCTGCCCTATTCTTTTACTTTACTTTAAATGACAAAGCTGAAGCTAGAGCGAAAAAAGCTCTTGCTGCCTGTAATAACCATCAGGAAACTTTTCGGGACGTAAATTTACAGAAAATTTACGGGACCTACAGAAATTTACGCCTAAAAAAATTAATTTTTTTGACTTTGATCACTATTTATAAGGCGGGGAGCGATTTTTTACTAAGATATTCCTATGACAGATCGAAAGATCTGGTTCTTAGCTACAAGATGATATATGTTTTATTTCTGTAATATCAATATTCACGAAGATATTCACGTTTAAAGTTTCACATCTATGAAAAAATTTCTGTGTAAATTTTTCGAAAATTTCCGTAATTCTGCCGGAAATTTCTATGACGTCACGTGAATTTCCGGCAGAATTACGGAAATTTTCGAAAAATTTACGCAGAAATTTTTTCACTGATGTGAAACTTTAAATGTGAATATCTTCGCGAATATTGATGTTACAGAAATGAAACACATATTATCTTGTAGCTAAGAACCAGATCTTTCGATCTGTCATAGGAATATCTTAATAAAAAATCGCTCCCTATCTTATAAATAGTGATCAAAGTCAAAAAAATTGATTTTTTTAGGCGTAAATTTCTGTAGGTCCTGTAAATTTTCTGTAAATTTATGTCCTGAAAAGTTTCCTGATAATGATGAAGAAAAAAATACTTATATAAATTTAATCTTAATGTCTTGTATGTATTTTTGTAATTTCTAATAATATTTTTTATTCGTTTATACTAATAAAATATATTAATGTGCTAACTTAACTCATAGTTAATAAAAACTTTAATTTATTTGAAAAGTCTTATTCAACTGAAATTAAATCTGTTATTGGTTTGTAATTTTTAATGTTATTTTTTGTCCTTTTATATATTATAATAAAAAATATTAATATTGTCGACTTACTTATAGATGATAAAATATCTGAGTCTAATTTTACAACAGAATTTGTTAAAAAACTAAAGCTCAAAGATATATCTAAAAAGCCTGTTTTTAGAAATTTTGATCTCAAAGATACAGATCTTGAAAAGTTTACTCAAAATCTAGTCCTCAAGCAACTTAAGACATTCGGACCAATTAAAGACAAAGATATAGAGAAATTTTATGGTACATAACAAATCTGTTTAGTTTGATTGTATTTTAATTTTATTTTCACTTTTCAGAATTTGCTGGTTCCAAATTTACCTGGCCCTCTACATGTCCAATTTTCGAACACCATGTTATCTTTAATTATATCACTGATCCTGATCCCTGGTTCGAAAAAGAAGAAGGAAAAGAACTTGCCATAAATACTCTTGCATATCGTAAGCATATTGAATCTGGAGATTTTGATCTGTTTCAAGGCAGTTATGTTCACCTCATTAATGGAAAGATAGCAAATTACGGATTAAAGATATCAGAAGAGGAATACGAGAAATTAAAGAAACAAAATCTGGGAATGTTTTATGCTTCATCTATTATTAGATTCTCTTCCGTTAAAAATTTGATGAGTAAGAAGTAGCAGGTTTATATTTACACAATTTTTTTATATACAAGAATAAATATTGATATCGTCAGAACTTTCTTTTGTCAAAAATTAAATGCATATGCGAATTCAAAACAAAGCTGATCTTACAATTCAAACGATAATAGCCAATATTAAGCATGATGCAAATCGAAACTTTCGCCTTATACTTGATTTTAGGTCAACTTTTATAGTTATACCATATTTTATAAGAAGGAGGCTGTTAAATAATACTGGTTGGAGTATAAGAAGTATCAACATTACTGATTATGGTTTTGGTATAAAAATGTATAGGATTTTGGTACCATGAAAAACCTCATTAGGTAATAGAATGAATTGGACAGACTGAATTAAACTTAATAAATTGTATTTTTGACAAAAAAATGTTCTTGATGATATTAATTACAGTCTAGTTGGTTTTGATCTTCTTGACAATACTTATTAAATTAAAATTTCAGGTGAACTATATATCTTCATAATGGATAACAATAGTATTAACAGATTTGAACAAATGTATTAATAACAACAATAATAGATTACATTAAGGATTGTATAATATCTATATTAGTAAATTTTTTTAAACGTAAGCTTTCAAAGTCCTTCACTCCGATAACCTTCGAATACCTCCAACATAAACGTAATATTTACGAAGGTTATTAGTACCGAAAACCTTCATTTTTATTAATAAAACGTAATACTCCAGAAGTTATTGATATCGATAACCTTCAATAACCTTCACTTTATCATAATAAATGTAATATTTGTGAAGGTTATTGATCCGATAACCTTCAATAACCTTTGAAAACGAAATTATTACAATAACCTCCAACATAAAAAATTTCCTGATGTATTTTATTATTTAAAGAAATGTAATAATTTGTTTATATATTATTTTTAATATAATATATATATTATAGAAATATCGATATAATATCCTGTTAATTGTTAATAAGTTATTTTATAATATATATTGTTTATATAATTGATTGTTTATATTACATTGTTTTAGAAATTTTAGACATGTGATCACGAAAGATACTTTAGGTGTGATTTAAGTAAGGAACCATAATTAGAATTTGATCATTAATAAGTTCTGAAATATAATTTGTTTATCCAAATTTATTTTTTTGAAAAATTTATAGATTTTCTCAACTCTCTGAATTTTTTACGTAAAGTATTTCATGATATATCTGAAAGTTGTAACTCCAATTCTTGAGAAAGTCATTTTACAATTACATTCTCTTGCCTTTTTCTCACCAATTCTATTATTTCTTATAATTCCATTAAGCTGAAAATCTGAAATCTTTTCCATAATGAGACCAGTATAAAATTTCTTCTTGATTAATTTTTGTTATATCATCTTTCGCATAAATAACTTTGTTATATAAGTGAGTTAAATATTGTAATAAATTTTTTGAAACGATGTTATATAAATAATACAGAATTCTTTTGTGAACTGATCCAAAAGAGAATTAAATAATTCTTACTTGAATTTATTCATTTTTTTTTTATGTGAATTCTTTTGTGAAGTGATTTCATTATTACTATTTAGTTCTAACTTAGATTGTCTTGCAGATGAAACTAAAGTACTATTTTAACAAGATATTTCGTATTGATCTTCAAAAGATAACTTCTGTTGAAGCTATTTTTTTTTTTCATCATATTACTAATTTTTTTTTTTTCTCAAATCTAGAAAATTGGTTATTTTCTTTTCTTCTAACAATATAAATTTTATACAAATAAGTGAATTGAATATATTTTTTAACTCTTTGAATATAATCAAAATACTTGGGTACTTTTTGAAGTATTATTAGTATTATTAGAATACATTTCATACATTTTACAGGAGACAGTATCAATTATATTTGTATACTAAATTATTTTGGGATTCCGAAATTGTAATTTTGAGAAAAAAAGTTGAAATAGTTTTTCATAGAAAATAAAATTATTTTACTTAAAACCTGAAATTNTTCCATAATGAGACCAGTATAAAATTTCTTCTTGATTAATTTTTGTTATATCATCTTTCGCATAAATAACTTTGTTATATAAGTGAGTTAAATATTGTAATAAATTTTTTGAAACGATGTTATATAAATAATACAGAATTCTTTTGTGAACTGATCCAAAAGAGAATTAAATAATTCTTACTTGAATTTATTCATTTTTTTTTTATGTGAATTCTTTTGTGAAGTGATTTCATTATTACTATTTAGTTCTAACTTAGATTGTCTTGCAGATGAAACTAAAGTACTATTTTAACAAGATATTTCGTATTGATCTTCAAAAGATAACTTCTGTTGAAGCTATTTTTTTTTTTCATCATATTACTAATTTTTTTTTTTTCTCAAATCTAGAAAATTGGTTATTTTCTTTTCTTCTAACAATATAAATTTTATACAAATAAGTGAATTGAATATATTTTTTAACTCTTTGAATATAATCAAAATACTTGGGTACTTTTTGAAGTATTATTAGTATTATTAGAATACATTTCATACATTTTACAGGAGACAGTATCAATTATATTTGTATACTAAATTATTTTGGGATTCCGAAATTGTAATTTTGAGAAAAAAAGTTGAAATAGTTTTTCATAGAAAATAAAATTATTTTACTTAAAACCTGAAATTTTTTGACCATCTAGATAAATTCTTTGATTAAAAATACATATAATTGGGTACTTTTTTTACTTCCATATATAGAATAGATTTTATATAAATCTTAAAAAGATGAAATATTTCAAAAATTTTGGAAACATATATAGTATTAACCAAAGATTGGTTGACCATGTCAGCTCTGTTGATTTTCTTAATATTATTATTTTACTATTTACATGTTAATAAATGTTACTAATTATTATTAATCGTTATTAATAAATTACTATATTAATATTTATATTCTTATTTAATTAAATAATAATTTCTGTTAAGATACAAAGTTAAATAATATAATAATTATATTTTAATATATTTCTACTATGATAATTCTATTTGATAACAATGTCGATGGGTACGTCTTCTTTTTCAAGGAATTTTTTTTCATTTGGCAAAATTTATTAGTAATTGATTATTTAAGTTTACTTATAAAGTTATATTTCTATTTCTTGAAAATTCTGTCAAAAGTCAATACTGGATTTTTATATTGTCTTGTTTTGTTAAAAAATTTCTTTGTATATGTTATTAATTATTTATAAAATTTGTAAATCAGGATCGAGATTCAGATGTAATATTAGCAAGAGTATTTAAATGAGAAATAGGTCTTGTTTATAACACTAGTCAAATGAACAAAAATCAGAATCCTATTGATGGCGCAAATATGCATAAATCGGATATCCTATTTGTGAAAATTCATAAATTGGAAATTCCTATTGATAAATCAGAAAAAATCGACTACCTATACTTAATAAATCTTAACAAATTTGACCATTAATCGAAATCCTATTCATGATAAAACCATTCTATTTTTTTTCATTTGACCAGTGTAAGAAAGATAAGAAATTTTTTTTTTGATTTTAAAGTGGTAGAGTTAAAGATCTTGGTGGAAATAAAGTATTTTACTGATCAAAAATTTATAAAACCTACATCTATTGAGTATTAGATAATATTAGAAAATTTTATAAGGCGAAAACTTGTGAAAGTTTGCGTAAGTTTCTAAAGGTGTCAAAAATTTCTACAAATTTTCGTGTGTTTTTTTCCATTTTTTTTAACTTTACTCATGATTTTTGAAGCACAAAATGATTTTCTACTAAAGTGTTTTTAATATAAATAAAACGGCCTTGTTCTTAGTTTTTAGTAATATCGATATTCGTGAAGTTATTTCGATTTAAAGAAAGAGCATCTGTGAAAAAAAATTGTGCGAAAATTTCCAGAAATTTATGAAAATTTTTATGCAATTTTGCGAAATTTTGCACCATGAAAATTTTCACAAAATTTCAGCAAAAATTTGTGAAAATTTGCACAAGTTTTCCGGAAATTTTTGACAATTTTTTTACAGACGCTCTTTCTTTAAACTGGAATAATTTCGCAAATATCGATGCTACAAGGATGAAATATATATCATTTTGTAACCAAAAACAAGACCGTTCTATTTGTTTTAGAAATATCTTAGTAAAAAATTACTTTGTGCTTCAAAAATTGTGAGCGAAATTAAAAAATAAAAAAAAAATGCACAAAAATTTGTGGAAATTTTTAACACTTTCGGAAATTTACACAAATTTCCACCTTATAAAATTTCCTGATGATATCATATTGATAGATGTGAGAAAATATTTTTCACACTTATTGAGTATCTGATATATGTAAAAAAATATTTTTTACACCTATCGGGTACCCAATATGTGTACAATATTAGATACAGATATTATACCTAGTGTTCAAAGCTGAAAGGTCATTAGCCGACTTAGCCGATTTAGCTGGCTTAGTCAGCCGATTTTTTGAAAATTAGCTAAGCCGATACTATATAGGATAATTTTTTAATTTTTTTAGCTGATTTTTTTTATTAAAAAAATGGCAAAATAGTATGAGAAATTTTTATTAATTAGCAATGTAGCAGATGTGCGTGAGATATTTTTATTTTTATTTTTTATCAATTAAATAAAAATAACAATTTAAAAGATGAAGTATATAAATATTTTTTTGATCAATATTTTCTTTTTTTTATCGAGTTTATTATTGATGAAACGTAGGCCACCCAAGAAAAATCTAAACTAATTTATGTCTTATAATGGTCCTACCAGAACTTTTTTTCGAGAGGTAAATATATTTAATTATCTTGTAAATAATTAAATAATTAAATAATAATTTAATAATTAAATATTAAATAATTAAATATTAAATAATTAAATAATTAAATATAATTAAATATTAAATAATTAAATAATTTAATAAATAATTAAATAATTAAATATTAAATAATTAAATAATTNTTCCTGATGATATCATATTGATAGATGTGAGAAAATATTTTTCACACTTATTGAGTATCTGATATATGTAAAAAAATATTTTTTACACCTATCGGGTACCCAATATGTGTACAATATTAGATACAGATATTATACCTAGTGTTCAAAGCTGAAAGGTCATTAGCCGACTTAGCCGATTTAGCTGGCTTAGTCAGCCGATTTTTTGAAAATTAGCTAAGCCGATACTATATAGGATAATTTTTTAATTTTTTTAGCTGATTTTTTTTATTAAAAAAATGGCAAAATAGTATGAGAAATTTTTATTAATTAGCAATGTAGCAGATGTGCGTGAGATATTTTTATTTTTATTTTTTATCAATTAAATAAAAATAACAATTTAAAAGATGAAGTATATAAATATTTTTTTGATCAATATTTTCTTTTTTTTATCGAGTTTATTATTGATGAAACGTAGGCCACCCAAGAAAAATCTAAACTAATTTATGTCTTATAATGGTCCTACCAGAACTTTTTTTCGAGAGGTAAATATATTTAATTATCTTGTAAATAATTAAATAATTAAATAATAATTTAATAATTAAATATTAAATAATTAAATATTAAATAATTAAATAATTTAATAAATAATTAAATAATTAAATATTAAATAATTAAATAATTAAATATAATTAAATATTAAATAATTAAATAATTTTTATTATTAGGACAATAAGAAAAAGAAACAGAAAAATAACTTAAATCATGATTTAACCAACTTGAATTTATGAAATAATTTGTCTTCTAATCTTAATAACTTACATAATGAGAATAATAATAATTTAGAATTAAATAAAAGTAATAATTTTAATGATAAAAATTTAGTATTAGATATATATAATAATATTTTAGCTATACATGTTCCCAAAATTGATTTTGGATTTTTGAGGTATTTCGACTTTTTGAAATTTATGCAAAATCTATTCTATATATGGAAGTAAAAAAAGTACCCAGTTATGTATATCTTCAATCAAAAAATAAATCTGGGTGGTCAAAAAATTTCGGGTTTTATTTAAAATAATTTCGTCTTCTATGAAAAACTATTTTGACTTTTTTCCCCAAAATACCAATTTCGGGGTCCCAAAATGATTTTGCGTGCAAGTATAATTTTAGCATTAGGTGGGAAGGATAATAATAATAATGATAATAATACTTTAACATTAGATATAGGAAATAGTAATGATAGTAATCTTACATCAGGAAATTTTTTATGTCGGAGGTTATTGTAATAATTTCATTTTCAAAGGTTATTGAAGGTTATCGGACCAATAACCTTCGCAAATATTATGTTTATTATGATAAAGTGAAGGTTATTGAAGGTTATCGATATCAATAACCTCCGGAGTATTACGTTTTATTAATAAAAATGAAGGTTTTCGGTACCAATAACCTTCGTAAATATTACGTTTATGTTGGAGGTATTCGAAAGTTATCGGAGTGAAGAACTTCGAAGGCTTACATTTAAAAAAATTTACTGATGTAATAATAATAATTTAGCATTAGATATCGAAAAAAAAAATAATAATATTGATAATACTTTAGCATTAGATAAGAGAAATGAAGGTGATAATATTAATAATACTTTAGCATTAGATAGGAGGGATGAAAATGATAATAATATTGGTGATGAAGATGATAGTATTGATAATACTTCATTAGATAAAAGGGGAGATGATAATATTAATAATACTTTAGATAGGAGTAGTGATACATTTTTTAACAATTTTAAATTAAATGAAAATGGGAATTAGGGATGGTAGGCGCAATACAAATTGAGTCAGGAATTTAGCCAGATATAATTTAACCAATTGAGCCTGGAATTTAGCTACGGTGCAATCGGGCGCAATGGCTAAATTCTGGCGCAAAGGTTAAATAATGGCGCAATTCTGATTGGTTGGCGCAATTATAAAATTTATTAAATAATTATTTTTAAATTTTTAAAAATAATTAATTTTAGCTTTAATTTCAAATCAATTTTACATAACTAAAAGCGATTTTCTACTATGATATTCCTATGACAGATCGAAAGATCTAGTTCTTAGCTATATGATGATATATATTTCATTTTTATAACATTAAAATTTTTTTTTTTTTGAATGACTAGCTGGGTTAACACCTTTATATAACATTAAAATTTTTTTTTTTTGAATGACTAGCTGGGTTAACACCTTTATATAACATTAAAATTTTTTTTTTTTGCTGGCTAACATGATTGTACCTTTATTTAATACTTATTTTGAAAATTCCGAACTACAATAACACTCAAAATTACAAACAATAATGTATACAAAAATAAAAGTAAAGCTAGAGCTAATTCATATAAAAAAACAATTTCATAGATTAACCCACGACCCAATCTTGCTAAGGACCATGAAATGTGATCCCAAGAGGAAACCCCACATTCGCCAAATTTATTTAAGGACTCAATGTCCCTTCGCACAACAGCCGTACAGATAAAAAAAAAGGAAAACTGGGATACCAAGTCGCAAATGTCAATTGCATCAGCTCACGTTAAAAGACTGCTCCCTTACCGCTCTTGTAAGATATATCCCAAGGCTTGGTCAGAAATGACTAGGTCTTCAGCTCGTATACCTAATCTCCTCTCCTATTACTCATATAGGGTAGCCATGATGGACGCCTAAGGACCTTGCACGCCCGAAGGAATCCGAACTCCAATAAAAACCACCAACTCCTCACCAACCCTTCAACTACCTGCCTACATCTCCTGAAATAAAATTACAACTATCATACAACCCACCAAACAACAACTCACCATCTAACACATTTCCCAACAAACCACCCAACAACTTCAAACCCCTAACCTTCCAACCCACCACAACCCCTTTAATCCCACCCTGTCCCCACCAACTTATCGTCGCGTCCCCTTTTTGTTACACTTTTAGAGCCTGTAAACCTTTATTTGTTACTTAAGCCCCAGAAGAAAATTGTGTCCCGTCTTGCCGAAGTCGAACGTTCTGATATTTGCTGTTTAACTTTTTCACGTATAGGTACCCCCCGTCGGGTATGTCTATAGATTAAAGTCAGTGACCAAGCATATCTAAGTATTTCCATTGGCAAAAAATTTACTCGGTGTCACATGTTGACGATTTTTCTGGTCTTGTACCCTTATTTGTCACTTAGGCCCCCAGGAGAAAAAATGTATTTCATATTGCCGAAGTCGAACGTTCTGATATTCGCTATTTAACTTTTCACGTATAAGTACCCCCCTGTCGGGTACGTCTATAGATCAAAGTCAGTGACCAAACATATCTAAATGATTTCATTGGCGAAAGATACCTGAGTGTCACGTGTTGACTATTTCTCCCCTGGCCAAAATTGTTGTTTTGAAAATCTTGTCATGTGACTACTGACCCCTTGTTGTTTCCTATTTAGTTTGTTTACATCTGCCGTGTAATGTTCCCATATGTGACCCATCTAACCCCTTATTATTGTGTCTAATTCAGTTTGTTTACATCTCAAGTGTAACGAGTCCCTTTACGTGACCAAACACTGGTCGAATGGAAAAAAATAGGATGGTTTTATCATGAATAGGATTCCGATTGATGGCTAAATTTGCTAAGATTTATTAAATATAGGCAGTCGATTTTTTCCGATTTATAAATAGGAATTTCCGATTTATGAATTTTCACAAATAGGATGTCCGATTTATGCATATTTCCGTCATCAATAGGATTCCGATTTTTGTTCATTTGACCAGTGAAAATTGGGGGCAAACCAATATCTGAAAATTCCCCACGAAAACCAAAAGAGAGACCAAGAAAACCAAAATAAAATGAAAGTTGAAAAATCATAAAAGAGTCAAAGGAAATATTTTTAAGNTATCTAAATGATTTCATTGGCGAAAGATACCTGAGTGTCACGTGTTGACTATTTCTCCCCTGGCCAAAATTGTTGTTTTGAAAATCTTGTCATGTGACTACTGACCCCTTGTTGTTTCCTATTTAGTTTGTTTACATCTGCCGTGTAATGTTCCCATATGTGACCCATCTAACCCCTTATTATTGTGTCTAATTCAGTTTGTTTACATCTCAAGTGTAACGAGTCCCTTTACGTGACCAAACACTGGTCGAATGGAAAAAAATAGGATGGTTTTATCATGAATAGGATTCCGATTGATGGCTAAATTTGCTAAGATTTATTAAATATAGGCAGTCGATTTTTTCCGATTTATAAATAGGAATTTCCGATTTATGAATTTTCACAAATAGGATGTCCGATTTATGCATATTTCCGTCATCAATAGGATTCCGATTTTTGTTCATTTGACCAGTGAAAATTGGGGGCAAACCAATATCTGAAAATTCCCCACGAAAACCAAAAGAGAGACCAAGAAAACCAAAATAAAATGAAAGTTGAAAAATCATAAAAGAGTCAAAGGAAATATTTTTAAGTGTTTTGTATTATTTTTAAAGAGTGTAATCCATGTTGCTGTTTCCCAAAATTAAAGACAAAAGAAAGACCCAAAATAAATGAAAAGTAAAGTTCCAAGTAAAAGACAAAATAAAATATTTTTTATGAATTTTTTGTGCTATGTCGTTTGAGTGAAAAGTGTCCCAAGTTTCTGCCACTTGCAAAGTTGCACTTCTTCACTACGCGCCAGAGTGTTGTGGTAGTTACCCGAAGTCTTCTTTGTTAGTGTTTCTTCCCAGGACGAAGGAACCGTTTTTTAGAGGAAAGTCGTCGCGAAAGTATATAATAGTAGATATTAGGCCCCCAACTCAGTCTCGTCTGGCAGAGCCCCTTGCCTCAGAAAGAGTAGTATTAAATATTTAAGCCTTGGCCTTCCTTATACGACGTTGTTAACTTTTTTCTGGCACCGAACCTTTTTTAATTTTTTTGTTATTTTTCGATTTTTGTGACAAAAGAGAAAGAGTTTTTTTTTTTTATAACATTAAAATTGACCAAATTATAGCTATTTTAAAACAATATATTAAAATATTAATATCGGTAAAATTAATTAATAATTTTATCTGATCAACCTTTTGTCACGTGATCAGAATTGCGCCAGCCAATCAGAATTGCACCTGAATTTAGCCAGAAAAAAATTAATTAGCCTTTGAGCCAGAATTTAGCCGGCGTAATTAAATTAGCCTTTGAGTCAGAATTTAGCCAGAATTTAGCTGGCGCAAAATTAATTAGCCAAAGGTGCAATTATTGAGCCAGCCTTGATATCAATTGAGCCTTCCACCCTTAGTGGGAATAATAGAAATTTTATTGAAAAATTTTCAATAACTACATCTCAAATTTCAACTGTAAGAAAACATCCTAATATATTTTCTATCTCCAATAATATTTTAAAAAAAATTAAACCTGGTAAAAGTTGAGTATGAAAATATATACAGCAAAATAAACTTACAAAAGTAAGATCTTGTTTAGTTAAAATAGATAATGGAGATAGTATATCAAATCAATGCAAAACAATTTTCAAACCTAATACATCTACTACAAATATTGCTGCACATTTACGTTCAGTACATTGAATATATAAAGATCAAAGATGGTCAAAATAATCAAGAAGAAGTAAATATTTTAGAACCTGTTTCTAGTAATACTGTAACTCATTGGAATTCTACATATTTTATTCTTAAAAGACTTCTTGAACTTAGAAATGCAATTGAGAAATTATCAAAAAGTTTAATTAGAGATCCAGATAGAGGAATTCGTGCAGATGGCAACATTTTAAAAGAAAAAATATTGTCAAACTATAATTGGCAAGGACTAGAAGAACTGTCTAATCTTTTACATCCTTTTGCTCAAGCATCAATTTATATGAGTGGAAGTCATTATCCAACATTAAGTATAATGTATCTAATTATGTATCGTATTTTTAAACATCTTAATCAAATAGAAAGTAATCTTACATATATATCAGTTATTGATACACATAAACATATTCGTGAATTACTGGTAGCTAGATGGGAAGATCCTAAAATGACTGGATGGTTGGCAACAATTTTAGATCCTAGATTTAAATCTTTAACAATTGCAACATCTACTATGAGAAATGTTGTAATACAAGAGTTACACCAAAAAATTATGCAATCAAAATTATTTAATAGTAATTCAATTAAAACAATAGTTGCAACATCTAATAATATTTCTTTATTTTTTGATGATCAGGAAGATTTAAATTCTTTTTCAAATATAGATACTGAATTACAAATTTATTTTTCTATTCCTCAAATTCCAAAATATGATATTGGAGATCCCCTTTATAAAAAATACAATCCTTTAATTTGGTGAAATGAAAATTAAAAAACATTACCTCTTCTTGCTGAACAAGCACATATTTTTTTGGTTATACCAGCAACTTCAATACCATCTGAAAGACTTTTTTCTGATGCAGAAAATGTTTTAACTGATAAACGTAATAGATTAAGTGCTAATATAGTTCATGATTTACTATTTTTAAAAGAAAATTCAAATATTATAAATATATATTCCAGTTTATAAAAAATTTTATTAATAATAAAAGTTTGATTTATTGATGTGCTAATTGAATACATGATTTTTACATGACTTTCATATGATTTTCACAAGACGTGCTTATAAATTTTATTTCTATATTAAGAAATTTGGCTTTAGCCGACTAAACCGGCTAAGTCGATTTTAAAATATAGACTTAGTTGGACCGATTTTTTTAGACCAGCTTAGAATACTAACTATACCTATCTGATATCCGATAGATGTAGGTTTTATAAATTTTTAATTATTGTTTAAAGATAATCAGAATGTTTGTTATTGTTATTAATAAAAATGATGTTTTCTTTGAAGTAGATTTACAGTTGACAATAATTAATTCTGTTAGTAATAAACTAGTGTTTAAAATTTAATTAGAGACTTTCCAGGTAAGAGTTAGTTTTTTAGATTTGTTAAAAAAGTTTTGACCATTATTAATCAAAATAATATTTCTAATCCAGGTATAGTGTTCAATTTGTTCAAGATAATTTTTTACTTTGTTTAGGTCTTTTAATGTATAAAAACTTTTGTAATTTAGATCTTATTCAAATTTAATTATTTTTCGATTAACAATTTTGTTAACAGTTTGATCTTTAATCTCAATAGCTTTTTCAACACAAATTTTTTTTGTCTTTACTTTCATAAATTTTAATTTCAACTTAAAACAAGATTTTAAAAAGATTCACAAGTCAAAATTTGTATTTTAAGTATCTATTGAATACTTATTAGGAACTTATTAGAAACTTATCGGTCATCTTGATAGATTACCGATAGATATAATATAAATACTAGTTAAAGAGATATCAATTATTTATAAAAAATCAGGTGTTTGATATATTAAAGTATCTGATATTTTTTTTAATCAAATTTTTTATATCCTCAATAAATATATTAAATATTACTGATATTTATTAAGATACCTAATTTTTATAATAAATATTAGCTACTCGATATTTATTTACAACTATCAGAATACTGATATGTTTTATATTTATATTGAATACACGATATTTATTTTATAACTATTGGATTATCAATATATATAAATAATATTAAATACCTAGTATATATTTTAACATATCATGTTTTTAACCTTTATTTATCATCAGGAAATTTTTTATATCGGAGGTTATTGTAATAATTTCGTTTTTAAAAATTATTGAAAATTATTGGATTAATAACCTTCGCAAATATTACGTTTATTATAATAAAGTGAAAGTTATTGAAGGTTATCGATATCAATAATCTCTGGAGTATTACGTTTTATTAATAAAAATGAAAGTTTTCGGTATCAATAACCTTCGTAAATATTACGTTTATGTTGAAGGTATTCGAAAGTTAAGGACTTCGAAGGTTTACGTTTAAAAAAATTTACTGATAATGTTTATCAAAAATACAATATTAGATTTCTCTTATATTCAAATATAATATTTACTTTTCCAAATTAAGTTTAAATTAAGTTTATACTATATATCTCTAAGAGATTGTTTAAAACAACAAAAATATATGATATAATATGTTATGCTTTATTATTTATATAAAAATAATATATATAATATAAATAAAACTAGGAAACGGGAACCGTTATGAGTCCGGAGCAATTGATTAGTTTATTAGAATGTTGATATAGTATTTAATTATTAGTTTATTAGATTGTTGATAAAGTATTTAATTATTAGTTTATT
>PQFF01000322.1:98423-206734 GCA_003547095.1 Diversispora epigaea | reverse complement strand
ATTCTATTAATTCTTACCATGTAATTCTTTTTCCAATTCATTTTCTTTGTTTGAAATATAAAATTAATTAATAAATAAAATTTTAATAAAATAAAATTTAATAATTCTATTAATTCTTACCATGTAATTCTTTCTCCAATTCATTTTCTTTGTTTGAAATATAAAATTAATTAATAAATAAAATTTTTAATAATATAATTTAATAATAAATAATTCATTAAATTACCTGTTAATTCAAGTTCTAAATCATTTTCTTTAATTTGTAAATTAATTAAAAATTAAAATTAAAATTAATAAATATAAATTAATAAATGTATTTTATAATAATTTACCTTGTGCTTCTATTTCAAGTGAATCATCTTGATAAATTAAACGTTTTTTTCATCTTGAAAAAATATAATCAGCTACTAAATCTCTTTCAGTACCATTAATTATATCTACTTCTGATGTTGTTACATTATTTATCAATTCTTGATCAGAAATAATATCAAATTCATCAATTATTTCTTTTCTTTCTTCACAAATATTGTGAAGAATACAACAACAGCTTACAATATGAGGTACTATTTTAAGATCTGTTTCTATTGGATTTCGCAACACTCTCCAACGTGATTTAAGTAATCCAAAAGCTTGTTCAATTTTAATTCTTGTTGCAGAATGTATATAATTGTAATGATTTTGAACTCGAGTTAAATGTCCATTATCTTTATAAGATACTAAAAGCCAATCATGATTGGCATAACCACTATCACCTAAAATATAAGTTTTGGAAGGTCGTAATAACAAATTGTTATTAAATGAAGAATAAAATGGAGAATTACGCAAAACACGAGAATCGTGAGTTGCACCTGCCCATCCACAATAAATATCCATAAATTTGTATTGTGAATCACAAACTGCTTGTAATATTACACTATAAAATTTTTTTCTATTAAAATAATCTATACTATCTTTAGATGGTGCTCTAATAGGAATGTGACTTCCATCAATTGCTCCAATAACTCGTGGAAAACCTTTTAATAGACAAAAACCATTGATAACCTTTTGCCATTCATTATTATTTGTTGGAAATCTGAAATAAAAAACATTATAAATATTTTTTAAATAAAAAATAAATTAAAGAAAAAATTACCTGATTTTTTCTTTTAAAAATACATTTATAATTAATTGAATAGTATTTCTAAAATGATAATGAAAAGTTGAAACACCAATACCAAATCGTTGTGCAATTGCACGAAATGATTCACCAGTTGCAAGAAACCACAAAGTTGCAGCCAATTTTAAATGCATTGATATTCCATGGTTTTCTGTTGTTTCAGGTGAAATTTCTCTTAAAATCCATTCGAAGGTATCTCTACCAAGTCGGAAATGCCTTCTAAATTCTTCATTTTGCCACTGCATACAAATGTTTGTAAACCAAACTGTACTTTTTGCTCTTTTTTCTCGTTTCTTTTTTTTAAATTTACTTCCATTAAGAGTTTGAAATGTTTGGACAACTCCAGTTAAAATTTCGATTTCCTCATCACTTGAACTACTTGAGTTACTTGAGGAAGAAGAAGTTTCATATAAGGTATCTATTGCAAGTAAAAAAAAAGTTTGGTGGTTCGTCATAATGAAAACAATGATCTATAAAAAATATAAATGTCGCGAACAAGATTGGATTGATTTTTGGATTCGGCCAATCAGTTATCAATCTGGATTGAATTTGGATTGACCCAATCCAAATCCAAATTCGCATGTGAACACACCCATTGTGCTAAATTATAATAACAAAAAGACCGATATGCTGCCCCATCATCTTGTCTATCTAGTTTTATAACATCATTTTTATATAATACTGAAGTTAGTGAATTAACTAAATTAAGAAAATGTTCAAAGTTTGCTATATGTTTTCCAAATGTTAAAACTCTTACACCAGATATTATTATATTTCGTGCTGTTTTTTTTGTATGTTTGGGATCTTGAATTCGAATTACTGGTCCAATATTTGATAGGATCGGACAACTGAAATTAATATTTAAAATTGAATCTATAATTTCTATCTTATTAATAGTTTGCATATTCATAATAATAGATTGTGCTTTAAATTCAGCAGCTGTACCATCTGATCCAATTGAAATTATAGAAATATTTAATTGCGAGGCAATTTCTAAAAGTAATTTTTTATGAAGATTTGCTATAATATCTACTGAATCCCTTCCATTATTTGGTATTAAAACAATTATAACTGGAGGAAATTTTGGTAATGGTACCTAATAATAATTTTTTTTAATTATTAATTATATTAAATTATTAAATTAAATAAAAGATTATTTGTTTTAAAAATATTACCTGCAAAATGTAAACACGAACATAATTTGCAATCCCGTTTTTATCTTTTATTAATTGAATAACTTTTGGAATATCACTATATGCATTTATTTTTGTTTCTTCTTGTGACAAAGTAGAACCAATTATATATCCAAGTTGTGAAGAGTATCGTAGACTAGGTTTTAATTTAGTATTATCACTCATAGCTACAATTGGTCCTTTATAATTAATCTTATCCAAAAATCTTTTAAATCGTGCAACATTTTCAAAACAAAGATCTGGATTTGTAAGCATATCATTTGAGTTCATACGTAATTGTCTAAAATTAAATAAATTAATAATTAATTTATACTTTTTTTTAAAAAACTATTTAATATTAAATATGTAAAATTACCTTATACTTTGAATACTACGACCAACTAAATTTTGACGAAACAAATCTAATGCCCGTGGACTAATAGTTCCAAGTATAACTAAAAAACTTGTAAATTCTTCAGAATATTGAAGNTTCCTTTTCCTTTTTCTTTACGATCTATAACTTGACACATAATATTACATAAACCTTTAAATGTATCCAAATTATTGAATGCTCCTTTAAGACCTTTAGTTGCAATAGTAATCCAAAGATTTGAGTTTGTTGAATTATTATTATTCTTAATTATATTTCAAATAGTTAATAAGTCACCATTTTTTAAATATTTTTTTAATTTATCATTTTCAAAATACCAATTTGGTGTAAATTTTAAATTTTTTTCATCAGGTTTTGTAACTCTTACACAATTAACTAATTTTGCATTTGATTTTAAATTTTTACATTCAATACAAAGATAATTATTAATGTATTCACCATTGCAATTTTTACCACGTTGTTGACCGTGACTACCTTCGAGACCAAAGTCAGGGTAGCAAAGCAACTATAACAGGGATTATATATTATAAAGGGACTATAATTAATATATTAAAGTTGGGATGGTAATGTACGAAGGATTTTATTAATGCGGTTTCTAATGTCGAAAGAGGCAGGTGTGAGTTTTTTTATACAAAATACAAGCAACAAATGCTTAAACAATTAACAATTCACTAAGAATTATTATCAAATAGTCACTAAGACTTTATTTCTTGAGCTCGATCCTAATCAGAACTGTTTTTACATCTGGGCAAAAATACCCTCTATTTATAAGAAAATGCTAAAGTGTCGCGAATTATAATTAATAATCTAAAGAACATTCCGGGACTTTCTATAATTTTCCGGTACGATTATTAAACTATTTTCTAAAGATTTTATCAGAGGTTTTAGCGGTTTAATCGGGGTAAAACCTCTTGTCACACATTACATAGGATCTACTTTAAAATAAACAATAAAAATTCTAAAATGTAATACAAATATCAAAATAGTGACTATACTAAAAATATAAATAAATTACTAACAATAACAGTTATATAGTAAAGTAATAATATAAAATAAAATATAATAATAATAGAGATAATACTTATAAGAAATATAATAATAAATAAAGATAAAAACTATGTTAACAACGTACACAAAAACCTATTTATTAATAATATAGTTAATAATTGATAAAAATATTTTATACAATAAATTTTAAAAAATATACCTTCTCTATCAATTTTCCATTCTGCTTCAGTATAAATTTGTCTANGGTAGCAAAGCAACTATAACAGGGATTATATATTATAAAGGGACTATAATTAATATATTAAAGTTGGGATGGTAATGTACGAAGGATTTTATTAATGCGGTTTCTAATGTCGAAAGAGGCAGGTGTGAGTTTTTTTATACAAAATACAAGCAACAAATGCTTAAACAATTAACAATTCACTAAGAATTATTATCAAATAGTCACTAAGACTTTATTTCTTGAGCTCGATCCTAATCAGAACTGTTTTTACATCTGGGCAAAAATACCCTCTATTTATAAGAAAATGCTAAAGTGTCGCGAATTATAATTAATAATCTAAAGAACATTCCGGGACTTTCTATAATTTTCCGGTACGATTATTAAACTATTTTCTAAAGATTTTACCAGAGGTTTTAGCGGTTTAATCGGGGTAAAACCTCTTGTCACACATTACATAGGATCTACTTTAAAATAAACAATAAAAATTCTAAAATGTAATACAAATATCAAAATAGTGACTATACTAAAAATATAAATAAATTACTAACAATAACAGTTATATAGTAAAGTAATAATATAAAATAAAATATAATAATAATAGAGATAATACTTATAAGAAATATAATAATAAATAAAGATAAAAACTATGTTAACAACGTACACAAAAACCTATTTATTAATAATATAGTTAATAATTGATAAAAATATTTTATACAATAAATTTTAAAAAATATACCTTCTCTATCAATTTTCCATTCTGCTTCAGTATAAATTTGTCTATTTAATTTTCTTTTTTGAGAAATATTTAATTTTTTTTGTGAAAATTTATCTACAAACAATAAAGGAAACAGTTCTTTCCCAATTACTTCAATACGCCGTGCACCACCAACTTGTGCAGGTGTTCGTTCAATATAATATCTAATTCTTTGAGAACGTAACCCAGGACAACAAATTCTTTTTTTTGATTGCTTACTAATTGGCTGATCTTCATCTTCACTTGATAAAATATCATTTGAATTATTATATATATCATCTTCTTCAGAATCAACTATAATTATATTATCATTATTCATACTGTCACAAATATCGCTATTATATTCTTCTTCAGAATTGATTTCTTCATTTTCATTAGAAATAGTATTATTAAAGAAACAATAAATTGATCTTTGTCCTATTTTTCGTTTACATCCATTTCCATTAACATGTCTATTTAAAAAATCTTCATCCCATTTTCTACCTAACTTTATAGTTTTTCCACAAATACAAATAACTTTTTTCGGATTAATTATAGCTGCACAAAATTCATGTTTAGCCAATCTTTTCTTGGAATATTTTCACCCATTTTTATTTATTTTTTTATAAAATAATAAATTTAAAAAAAATTATTATGCAGTAAAATACGACGCGCATTTTTATATTTTAAAAGTTATAATATTCGAATCTACTAGAATATATTAGTCAGTGTGCATATCAAGAATATACCAATTTTCATATTAATATCATAAATATAAAAATTTTTTTATTAAACTTTAAACTCAACTCAATAAAAAAGTACTTATTTTTAATAACCTTTTTCATATTAAATTATATATTGAATTTTTTTAAATGCAATAAAATAAAAGTAAAAATATATTAAATTCATAATTTCAAATTTATCTATAAATTCTTAATTGATCCATAAGTCCTTAATTAAATTTTTTTTTTAAATTCTATTTTGAATTAATAAATTATTTATTTTATAATTTGACAATATTATTTTAAAAAGATAATACAAATATTTTTGAAGTTAAAGAAACTTTAGGTAAGTTTTCTTATGTTTATTTTATTATTTTTTCATGTATATAAGTACTAACTATTACTTTTTAGTTATTTTTAGAACTATTTTTTAGTAAAATCGAGTGGCACAATACTGTTTTTATAGATTTAGATAAAAAAAAAGATAATTATATAGTTTAAAAAGTTATAAGGGAGTAATATTTAGTTTATTTTATTAGTTTAGAATATTTTTAGATATTCAAAGGTACTAACTATTACTTTTTAGAACTATTTTTATAGTGAAATCGGCACTTTATTAATATTGTTATTTTATAGATCTAAACAAGAAAAAAAGGTAATTATATAGTTTTAAAAGGATTTATAGAGTTATAAGTAGATAATATTTCATTTATTTTATTAATATTATATTTTTTTATAAGTTTTCGAAATATTTTGAAGTAAATAAAGTATAAAAATTTTTAAAAATATTCGAAAAACAATGTAAAAATAAAGTATTATGTTATATTTTTTCATAAGTTTTCAAAATATTTTAAAATAAATAAAGTGTAAAAGTTTTCGAAAATGTTCAAATAAATAAATAAAAGTGAGTGAGAGTACAAAAAATATGAAAAATATAAGGGATGTCTAAAATAAACAAACATTTACGACACATGACACGTGATATAATTGTAGAATCTACTTATAACTACTTATCGAAATTGCAAAACAAAAATTATTATTATTAATGGTTTTATTATTATTATTATTATAGCTCTCGTGATTTTATTATTAATATTATCCTTCTTCTTGCCTCATGGTTCCACGATTTTTAGCTCTTACGATTCTTGCCCCCACGGTTTTATTATTATTATTATTATTATTTAGCCTCCACGATTCTTGTTCACAGTTTTATTATTATTATTATTATTATTATTATTATAACTCCACGGTTTTATTATTATTATTATTATTATTATTATTATTATAGCCCTCGTGATTTTGTTATTATTATTATTCTTGTCTCCCACGGTTTTTAGCCCTCACGATTCTTACCCCCACAGTTTCGTCTCCCACGATTTTTAGCTCCCACGATTCTTATCCTTATGATTTTATTTTTATTATTATTTAGCCCTTACAGTTTTATTATTATTATTATTATTTAGCCCCCACGATTCTTGTTATTATTATTATTATTATTATTATTATAGCCCCCACGGTTTTATAATTATTATTATTCTTGTCTCCTATTATTATTATAGCTCCCGCGATTTTATTATTAAGATTATTATTATTATTATTATTATTATTATAGTCCCCACGATTTTATTATAATTATTATTATAGCTCCATGGTATTATTATTATTATTATTATTATTATTATTATAACGCCCACGGTTTTATTATTATTATTATAGCCCCCGCGATTTTGTTATTATTATTATTCTTATCTCCCACGGTTTTTAGCTTTTATTTGCTCTTACGATTTCGTCTCCCACGATTTTTAGCTCCCACGATTTTATTTTTATTATTATTATTATTATTATTATTATAGCCCCACGGTTTTATTATTATATTATTATTATTATTATAGTATACGTGTTGCCCAAATCCCAATGTAACGGATTATGTGTTACCCCCTCTATTTTCTTTTTCTTTCTTTTTCTTTTCTTATTTAGCCTTTGTGCGCGGATGTGCATAATAATCTATGTGTATTACATTAATCTGATATCAAATGTATTACCAATTTATCTAATGTTTCAGATTACATAGATGGGAAATTAAGCGTAACCGACAATCAATTAGGATTGATTGTATTTACATTTTTGTTTATATTATATTTATTATATTTATTATTATTGGTACTTTGACCTGTTGTATTAATTAGCTTATTTACTTTATTTGGGTCAAAGGATATTTATTTATATTTCATTTATATTTTATTTATATTATATTTATATTTCTATGAATTTGCCTTGTCCGGACCTGGTTCTATGAACCTAAGTAATATGTATTTATATTTATTTTTATTTATTAATAATTATATGTATTTTTATATAAGGCATAAGAATTCAATAAAGCGGGGACAGGTTCTCCTATTAATTTAATCAATTAATATCTTAAGTCTTGCTCTGGATTGAGCGTATAATAATTATCTTTGCTTCTGTAGTTTTCTGCCGTAAGAGGATTCTTACACCCAAATAATTTGGGATTTGGGACGCCAAAATGCACAAATTACNCCGACAATCAATTAGGTTTGATTGTATTTACATTTTTGTTTATATTATATTTATTATATTTATTATTATTGGTACTTTGACCTGTTGTATTAATTAGCTTATTTACTTTATTTGGGTCAAAGGATATTTATTTATATTTCATTTATATTTTATTTATATTATATTTATATTTCTATGAATTTGCCTTGTCCGGACCTGGTTCTATGAACCTAAGTAATATGTATTTATATTTATTTTTATTTATTAATAATTATATGTATTTTTATATAAGGCATAAGAATTCAATAAAGCGGGGACAGGTTCTCCTATTAATTTAATCAATTAGTACCTTAAGTCTTGCTCTGGATTGAGCGTATAATAATTATCTTTGCTTCTGTAGTTTTCTGCCGTAAGAGGATTCTTACACCCAAATAATTTGGGATTTGGGACGCCAAAATGCACAAATTACTAGTATTTGGGATTTCGGCAAAAAATACTAATTATAATTTGGGATTTGGGATTTGGGATTTGGGATTTTGGCATTTGGGATTTAGGCATTTGGATTTTGAATTTGGGCGGCAGGTATATATTATAGCCTCCACGGTTTTATTATAATTATTATTATAGCCTACGGTTTTATTATTATTATTATTATTATTATTATTATTATTATTATTATAGCCCCCACGATTCCCATAGTTTTATTATTATTATTATTATAGCCTCGTGATTCTTGTTCCCACGGTTTTATTATTATTATTATTATTATTATTATTATTATAGTCCTCGCGATTCTTGCCCCACGGTTTTATTATTATTATTATTATTATTATAGCCCTCGCGATTCCCACGGTTTTATTATTATTATCGAAAACTCTATATCACACCAGTGGTGTTGAGCACCATACCTCGTGCAGTAGGGGTTAGGGTTAAGGTTTTTCATGGGTAGTGTATTTATCACCGTATGTCACACCCTTCGAATATCAATTTTTATTAGATATTCTAGGGACTTAGAATTTTTTACACGCAGAAACCATATTTGTCACAACGCTAATATTTGTCACATAGACTTTCACGTGAATAGTTTCCAATCATCTTGTTATCATGTGCCTATTTATTTAATCATGTGTTTTATTTTTATTGGTTGAAAAATCACTGGTGTTGAACACCACTGGTGTGATTTAGTAATGTCGATTATTATTATTATTATTATTATTATTATTATTATTATTATTATTATTATTATAACCCTCGCGATTTTTGCTCCCACGGTTTTATTATTATTATTATTATTATTATTATTATTATTATAGCCCCCGCGATTCTTGCTCCCATGATTTTATTATTATTATTATTATTATTATTATCGCTCTCGTGATTCCCACGGTTTTATTATTATTATTATTATTATTATTATAGCCCTCGCGATTCTTGCTTCCACGGTTTTATTATTATTATTATAACCCCCGCGATTCTCACGGTTTTATTATTATTATTATTATTATTATTATAGCCCCCGCGATTCCCACGGTTTTATTATTATTATTGTTATAGCCCCGTGATTCTTGTTCCCACGGTTTTATTATTATTATTACAGTCAGACCTATGTATAATCACCTTATATATAATCACCTTTTGCTATAATCACCGTTTTTTTTCGGTCCCGAATTTTTTATATTAATTTTCCCTATATATAATCACCACATATAATGATTTTATGTATAATCACTATCACCACCAACTATAAGTCCCATTATAAGAAATTTCCCTATGTATAATCACATATTCATGTGATCTATTGATAAAATTAATTCGATCGTTACACTTGCACAGCAGAAATTATTGATCTATCATTGAGATAATCATCTAGATGATAGATTATTATCTATTAACCGAATTTTTTATTATTTTTTTTAAATAAATTAAATAAATTAAATAAATCGTGAATATAATTTGTCACATCTTCTGATTTCGGCTGTTTTTCCGTTATTTAGAGGAAGTTATTATTCGTTATATTAAATACCTTTATTCCACTATGTTTACATCACCTTTCAATCTATTTAAATAATTATTTTTATTATCCATTATTCGAATTTATTATATTTTTAATTTTTTTTAAAAAAAATCACAAGCATATTTCGTCGCGTCTTCTAATTTCGGCTATTTTTCCGTTATCTACCTTTATTCTTTTTTTTTATTTGTACACCTTCCGATCTATCTATTTTTCATATCCTACTGGCCAATAGCCTATCCCAACAGTATTTTTCTGATTTGGATTAATTTATTTAAAAGGTATGACAGTATAAGTAAATTATATTTTACTCTTTAACAAATATGCCATTACAAAAGAAAAAACAGAGACGCTCAGCTATTAGTCAACAAATAAAGAAAGAAATTTGTCTTTATTCTAAACAAAATCCAGATAAATCTCATACTGAAATTGCAAACCAATTTAATATTGATTATTCTAACTTGTCTTTAAAACGCTCTACTATTTCAAAAATACTCAAGGATAAAGAAAAATGGGAGAACTTTGTATCAACTGAAAATTCTGCAAAAGTTTTTAGAGAACGTTCAGTAAAATTTCCTCATTTAGAAAAGGCTATTAGTCTTTGGATAAGTCAAGTATCAGCTAGTGGTCTTACTATTAGTGATAATATTTTATGTGAAAAGGCTGGAGAATTTGCACAGGCATTAAATATTTCAAAAAAATCATTATCATTATCTCATGGTTGGTTAATGGGATTTAAACAAAGAAATTATTTACGTTCTTTTATTTTGCACGGTGAAGCTAATAGTGCACCATTAGAAATGTTACCTCAACAAAGAAAATTTTTTCAAGAATTGTTATCTAACTATGAACTTGAAAATATTTATAATGCTGATGAAACTGGATTGTTTTACAGAATGACAAACAATCAAACATTAGCAACTGGTCCTGTTAAGGGTAGAAAAAAGGTAAAAGCATATTTTTTATTTAAATAATATTATATTATTTTTTTAAATAATTTATTAAAAATTTTATCTTTAGGATAAATCACGATTAACTGTATTGTTAGCAACTAATGCTATTGGTACTTCAAAATTGAAACCTTTAGTAATTGGAAAATATGAACGTCCAAGATGTTTTAAAAATATTAATATGTCAATGCTTCCAGTAACATACAAAGCAAATTCAAAAGCTTGGATGCGTCATGATATTTTTGAAAATTGGTTAAAGGATTTGGATTACAAATTTCGTTTAGAACAAAGAAAAATAATATTACTAATTGATAATGCAGCATCACACACAAATCCTGGTCATATTGATGATGAAAATGATAACAATGATGATCAAGATCTAATTCAAACTCAAGGAATTCGTCTCACAAATATTAAATTACAATATTTACCTCCAAATACAACAGCACATTTACAACCATGTGATGCTGGAATTATAAATAACTTCAAGGTATGTTACAAATAATTTTATTTAAAATTAAATATGCTAAAAATTTAATTAATATATAAAATATNATTGATGATGAAAATGATGACAATGATGATCAAGATCTAATTCAAACTCAAGGAATTCGTCTCACAAATATTAAATTACAATATTTACCTCCAAATACAACAGCACATTTACAACCATGTGATGCTGGAATTATAAATAACTTCAAGGTATGTTACAAATAATTTTATTTAAAATTAAATATGCTAAAAATTTAATTAATATATAAAATATTATTTTATTATAGTTAAAATATAAACAATTATATTGTCGTGACCTTATTCAAAGATTTGAAAGAAACGAAAATATAGATAAATTGTAATTTATTTATTTAACAAATATAAGAATAATAATAATTTTTTATTTTTAATTGTTTTTAATTGTTTTTAATTGTTTTTTTAATTATTTTTTAGCAAATTAAATGTCAAAGAAGCAATTGATTTTATTGGAAAAGCTTGGGAAAAAGTAACACAATCAACAATTACAAATTGTTGGATAAAAACAGGCATTTTACCAGATACAAATGAAGAAGAAATTAATAATGCTGAAAATAATATGCAAGATGAATATTTACAAAATCAAAATGAAATTAACAATCTTTTATTAGATATAAATATTCCACTAGAATTTGATGACAATGATATAGCTACTGAAGAACCATTAACAGATGATCAAATAATTGAAATGGTATTAGAAGAAAATAATTTTGCATCACAAAATATTAACGATGAATCTGACAATGAAGAAACACCTACTGTTAGTATGAAAGAAGGTCTTGTATCTTTAAAAAAATGGATAAGTTTTTTTGAACAACAAAATTCAGATGATTTTTGTTTTGAAGATTTAATCAAGTTTAAAAAATATGTACGAATTATTGAAAAAATGGAATTTGCAAGCAAAAAACAAACAAAATTAGATAGTGTTTTTTCTACAGATATGAGTTTTGAAACAACTGAAGTAGATATTTTAAATTCTAATTATGAAATGAATGAAAATTTTGAAATAACTGAAGTAGATACTTTAAATTCTAATGAAAATTTTGAATTGGAAGATTATATGTAATATAAAAATTTAATAAAAGTTATATATAAAAATTTATAATCACCGGTGATATATTTTTTATATGATGTGATTATATATAGGTTTTTTATGTAATATCACATTTGCTTATAATCACCACCAAAATTTGGTCCCGAGGTGGTGATTATACATAGGTCTGACTGTATTATTATTATTATTATAGCCCTCGCGATTCTTGCCCCACGGTTTTATTATTATTATTATTATTATTATTATTATTATTATTATAGCCCTCGCGATTCCTACGGTTTTATTATTATTATTGTTATAGCCCCGTGATTCTTGTTTCCACGGTTTTATTATTATTATTATTATTATTATTATTATAGCCCTCGCAATTCTTGCCCCACGGTTTTATTATTATTATTATTATTATTATTATTATTATTATTATTATAGCCCTCGCAATTCTTGCCCCACGATTTTATTATTATTATTATTATTATTATTATTATTATAGCCCCCACGGTTTTATTATTATTATTATAGCTCCCGCGATTTTGTTATTATTATTATTCTTGTCTCTCACAGTTTTTAGCCCTCACTTGCTCCTACGGTTTCGTCTCCCACGATTTTTAGCTCCCACGATTCTTATCCCTACGATTTTATTATTATTATTATTATTATTATAGCCCCACGGTTTTATTATTATTATTATAGCCCTTACGGTTTTATTATTATTATATTATTATTATTATTATTATAGCCTTCACGGTTTTATTATAATTATTATTATAGCCTACGGTTTTATTATTATTATTATTATTATTATTATTATTATTATTATTATAGCCCACGGCTTTATTATTATTATTATTATTATTATTATAACTTCACGGTTTTATTATTATTATTATAACCTCACGGTTTTATTATTATTATTATTATTATTTAACCCTCACGGTTTTATTATTATTATTATTATTTAGCCCTCACAGTTTTATTATTATTATTATTATTATTATAGCCCCATGATTTTATTATTATTATTATTATTATTATTTAGCCCCCACAGTTTTATTATTATTATTATTATTATTATTATTATAGCCCCGTGGTTTTATTATTATTCTTCTTTTTCTTCTTCCTTTGTCTCCCACGATTTTTAGCTTCCACGATTCTTGTCCCTACGGTTTTATTATTATTATTATTATTATTATTTATCCTTCATGATTCTTGCCTCACGGTTTTATTATTATTATTATTATTTAGCCACGATTCTTGCTCACGGTTTTATTATTATTATTATTATTATTATTATTATTTAGCTTTATACTACGGTTTTATTATTATTATTATTATTTAGCTTCCACGATTCTTGCCTCTACGGTTTTATTATTATTATTCTTAAATTTTTAAAAAAGATATTTTAGAAGGAATGTTAAAATTTTAATATTGTTAAATAAATTTTTTTTATCACATTTGTTTATGTGTGACATGATTTGATTGGCTAAATTAAAATAAGAATTTATTTTTTCGTGAAAATTTACAAGTTTTTCGAAAATTTTTCAAAGTGAAAATTTCCGCAAATTTTATGTGGAAATTTTCGCTCTTTAAAATTTCCTGATGAAAGTAATTTTTAAACATGCATACTGACTAATACCCCCTAAAAATTGATACCCGTTATGCTTTTTTTTTTTATAACTTAAATAAAAATAACTATCATTATGCAAATTTTAATTATAACTTGTATAAAATATTATAATTCTATGCAAACAAATTCTTATGACATATTTATTTTTTTTATAATATGGTTATGCAAACTGTTAGTATGNTTATTATTATTATTATTATTATTATTTAGCTTTACACTACGGTTTTATTATTATTATTATTATTTAGCTTCCACGATTCTTGCCTCTACGGTTTTATTATTATTATTCTTAAATTTTTAAAAAAGATATTTTAGAAGGAATGTTAAAATTTTAATATTGTTAAATAAATTTTTTTTATCACATTTGTTTATGTGTGACATGATTTGATTGGCTAAATTAAAATAAGAATTTATTTTTCAAAGTGAAAATTTCCGCAAATTTTATGTGGAAATTTTCGCTCTTTAAAATTTCCTGATGAAAGTAATTTTTAAACATGCATACTGACTAATACCCCCTAAAAATTGATACCCGTTATGCTTTTTTTTTTTATAACTTAAATAAAAATAACTATCATTATGCAAATTTTAATTATAACTTGTATAAAATATTATAATTCTATGCAAACAAATTCTTATGACATATTTATTTTTTTTATAATATGGTTATGCAAACTGTTAGTATGACTTATAATAGAATATTTCGGGGTCCTGAATAAAATATATAAACTTTTTTTTTTTCTTTGGTATAAGGTATACATGTTATCAAAAGTAAAAAGTCTTGATTCAATTACTGAAATTTAGTTGTGTCTATTTAATTGCATCAAATTAATTATGTCAATTGTGTCAATTTTTCATTTCAAATTTTCAAATTTTAATTGCATCTGACTTAATTCAATAGTTTTGATAACATGTATAATATAAAGGAAAGCATTATTCCAAATGTTTCAGTTATAAGTTTACCATTCTGAACTTAGACTTGATACTAGGTTATTGAATAGTATCTATTGTAGAGTACCTCATTAGTTATAAAAAAACTGTCTGAAACTCTTGTTAGTTATTAAGTACTTGTGTTTTAACAGAGAAAGAATATTCTCCTTGACCATGTTTTTTTAAAATTTTCAGAAAAGAGTTTTTTGATATTGATAATGTTACTAGTTTTACATTACCAATATTACCAATATTACCAATATCACCAATTTCACCAATTTCACTTGGTGGAAAAATTGCCCTTAAGATTTACCAGTTTTACCAGTATCACCAGGTGTAATTAATTAGATTCACCTGCATCTCTATCAACTTTTTTAATTTCAGTTTGATTTGATTTTATTAATCCCATTGACCTCATCAACCTCATCAACCCCAATTGACCCTATCAGTTTGAACAGCTTAATACAAGTCAAAGTTTGACTTGTACTTTCAAGTCAATTAGGTTTGGTTTGGTTTAGCTTGACTTTTCCACGGTTTGGTTCGACTTTGGTCTTGACCGTTAACAATACTACTCCTGGGGTGTCATAATGCATATACCCCAGTCATGCGTTATTAATTGCGTCATGCGTCATTATATAAAAAAAAAACCATCAGATCCGATTCAATTCCTGCAACTTTTTTAAGTCTTCTTCGATATGTCTGACCCAATAGTTGTCACGGCTGATGATTGGGTCGAAGAAGACTTTAAAAAAAGAAGAAAGAAGTCAAAAAAAGGCGATAAGAATGAAGACAAGAATGAAGACAAGAATGAAGATAAGAATGAAGACAAGAATGAAGATAAGATTGAAGATAAGAATGTAGATATAAAAGAAGAGGAGGAGGAAGATTCAAAATCAAAAAACAAAAAGAAAAAGAAGAAAAAAAAACCAGTAACAGTAGCAGTGGAAGAGAAAAAGAAACCAGTAGCAGTGGAAGAGAAAAAGACACCAGTAGCGGTGGAAGCGAAAAAGACACCAGCAATAGTGGAAGAGAAAAAGTCACCAGCAACAATGGAAGAGAAAGAGGAGAATAAAGATATTAATGAAGAAGAGGAGGGGGAAGATTCAAAATCGAAAAGCAAAAAGAAAAAGAAGAAAAAGAAACCAGCAGCAGAAGAAGAGAAAAAGGCACCTGCGAAAAAGAAAGCCCCCGTTGCTGCTATAAGAGCAGCTTTAGAAGCTCAACGGTAAAGTTATAATTAATCATTTGAATGATACATTTCTTGGAGGAATATTTGTTTTAACGACTTGTATTATTTTTCAGTGCCGCTGAAGAAGAAAGGAGACGGCAGGAGGAAGAAGAACAGAAAAAAATTGAAGGTTATTATTTCTTTCGAATAGGCTTTTGTCGTTTCTTTACCTAATCAGTTTACGTTTATTATTTTTTTAGATGAACGTCGACGTATCGAAGAAGAAGAACGCCGTAAAGAAGAGGATAAACAGAGAAAAAAGGAAAAAGAAAGGGTTAGAGCCTTAATTTAATTTATTTTAAAAAAAAAGTTACACACAATGGCACAATGTCCAAGATTTCAACATAATTCTTGTATCGTATATTAGGCTAAGAAAGAGCAACTTAGAAAGGAAGGCAAGTTTTTAACAAAGACTCAAAAGGCTAAGCAACAACAAGCACAATTACGGTTACAGCAAATGATACAATCCGGTGTCATAGTAGAAGGTCTTGATAAAGAAGGCGACCAGAAACCGAAAAAAGTTGTCTATTCTAAGAAGAAGAAACATATCAAGCAGGAACAAGATAAGATTGAAGATCAAAATTCAATAAAAAAAGCAGAACCAGAAGTTGCTTCACGAACTATTGAAGAAAAGGATGTAAACAAGAGTGGTTAGTTTAATATAACAATACTATTTATAATTTTCAGCGTTAAATGATTTAATCCTATTATAATTTTCATGCTTCAATAATTTAGAGATAAAAGAAAGTCGGGAACAACAAGAAGAAACAGAAAAGGATGAAATTGTTGTTAAATTAGTTGACAAAAGTATAAAGGAAAGTTGGGAAGAAGAAGAAGTGGAAACCAATAAAGCTGAATCAGTTGAAAATAATAATGACGTTAAAGAACAATGGGATGTATCATCGGACGAAGAAGGTGAAAAGGCTCCTTTACCCCAAGGTAATTTAATATTTTATTGATTTATTCGTATACTTATTGTTCTCTCTACTAAATTTATTATACATCTACACCTAAAGAATTACCAACGGAGCAAGAAAAGAAACCATCTGAACCTGCAAAAAAATTACCGACGGAGCAAGTAAAGAAACCATCCGAACCTGCAAAAAAAGTTCAAGCAAAAGAACCTAAGGAAGAAGAGCCAGAAGAAGAATCGGAAGAAGAATCGGAAGAAGAAAGCAACGTAGAAGAAAGTGAAGAAGAAGAAAGTGATGAAGAAGAAGAAAGTGAAGAAGAAATGACTGAACATAAAAAACAAATTATGAAACGTAAAGCTGATGCAGCCGAACGTCGCAAGGTTCTTATTTTTTTATTACGTAATTTGTTTTTTAAACATAAAATCTTTATTAACTTGAATAAATTTAGTTACGCCATGAAGAAGCTCTCGCAGCTCGATCAAAAGATGATTTACGATCACCAATTTGCTGTATTCTTGGTCACGTTGATACAGATAAGTATATTTAATATTATCAATAGCAAATCTTATATAAAATATATATATTGTTCATAACTATAATCAAAATTTCTTATTTTTAACACGTAAGACAAAATTACTAGATAGAATACGACAAACGAATGTACAAGAAGCCGAAGCGGGGGGTATAACGCAACAAATTGGTGCCACTTATTTCCCTATGGAAACTATTAAGGTCAAAACAGCTCCTCTTAACAAGGTATAATATTCATTATTTTTTACATTCATTATTTTTTTATATTTATTTTCATATGATTAACGAATCTTTAATTTTTTTCGTAGGACGGGAAACAAGAATATAAACTTCCTGGTCTTTTGATTATAGACACACCCGGTCACGAGTCATTTACTAATTTACGTTCCAGAGGTTCTTCGTTATGTAATATTGCTATCCTAGTTGTCGATATTATGGTAACTTTAATTATATTATTATAATGTTAATTTAAATATACAAAATTTAACAAATTGTAAACAAATTATAAAAATAATCAAAATAATCAACAGCATGGTTTAGAGCCCCAAACTTTGGAGTCATTAAATTTGTTACGTAACCGCAAAACTCCATTTATTGTAGCATTAAACAAAGTTTGTAATAATTTTATTTCAATTTTTTCTTAATATTAAATAGAGAGAGATAAATATATTGAATTACACTTTATAGATTGATCGTTTGTTTGACTGGAAACCTGTATCAAACAATTCTTTTCAAGATTCACTCAGTAAGCAAGCTGAATCAGTAAAACGTGAATTTAAAGACAGAGTAGATAAGACCATATTGGCATTTGCTGAGCAGGTATTTAAGATGCATATTCTTTAATAATTAATAATTTATTTATTGATAATTAATTTTGAGTTTATTTTTTTTTCTTTATTTATTCACATGATATAGGGATTTAATTCTATTTTATATTATGAGAATAAAAATTTTGCCAAATTTGTCTCATTAATTCCAACATCTGCTATCACTGGTGAAGGGATACCTGATATGCTCATGTTATTAGTAAATCTAACACAATCCAGAATGAGCAACCAATTAATGTACTTGTCTGAATTAGAATGTACTGTATTGGAAGTTAAAGTTGTTGAGGGTTTAGGCACTACAATCGATGTTATTTTATCAAATGGTGTTCTAAATGAAGGTGATAAAATAGTAATATGTGGTCTTAATGGACCTATCGTTACTACTATACGAGCTTTATTGACACCACAACCTTTAAGGGAACTAAGAGTGAAGTCTGAATATGTTCATAATAAAAGCGTAAAAGCTGCTCTTGGTATTAAAATATCCGCACAAAATCTTGATAATGCGGTTGCTGGATCTCGTCTTATGGTTGTGGGACCTGACGATGATGAAGATGAACTCAAGGATGAAGTTATGTCTGACCTTAAAAATTTAATGGGTTCGATTGATAAGACAGGGAAAGGTGTATGCGTGCAAGCTTCAACCTTAGGTTCCTTAGAGGCACTTTTAGAATTCTTGAAAGTATCCAAAATTCCTGTTTCCGGAATTAATATTGGTCCAGTGTTCAAAAAGGATATAATGCGTGCAGCTATAATGTTAGAAAAAGCAAAAGAGTAAGTATCAATTTTTTTCTTTGATTGTGAAAATAAATAAAAAAAATCTTATTTAATGATTTTATCTTACCTCAATTAAGGTTGGCTTGTATTCTTTGTTTTGATGTCAAAGTCGACAAAGAAGCGAATGATTTAGCCGAGGAATTGGGCATAAAAGTCTTTAAGGCTGATATTATTTATCATTTGTTTGATCAGTTTACTGAATACAATAAGGTTCAAAGATGAATAGTAAAATTTTTGTTATTCTTGTTAGAATTGATTATCTTCAGTTATACGAATAAATTATGTTATATAATTTTTTTAAAGAATATAGTTGAGCAAAAGCGGAAAGATCAAGCTCCTCAAGCAGTTTTCCCCTGCATTCTCAAAATCATACCTGGATGCGTTTTTAACAAGAAAGATCCAATTATAGTTGGTGTTGATGTGGTCGAAGGAATTCTTCGGACCGGGACACCAATCTGTGTCGTGAAAGTAGACCCTGAAACCAAAGTGAGTATATTATATTATATATATATATATGGTCATATAGTATGTGTTTTTAACTGATGATTCTTTTTTTATTATAATTTAGAATCGAGAAACAATTTCACTTGGTAAAGTTGCTAGTATAGAACAAAACCACAAATCTATCGAAGTTGTGAAAAAAGGCCAAGCAGGTGGTGGTGTTGCCGTAAAATTGGAATGTCCCGTGTATGAAAATCCAAAAGTATGTGGAAGACATTTCACCGAAGCTGATGAGTTATATAGCAAGGTATAATGACATGACATCGTTTTGTATTATTATTATTATTATTATTATTATTATAGCCCNTACTTCTCATTCATTACTAACAGTCTACATATTGCGCTACATTAATGACACATTGTCAAAATATTGGACGAACAGTGCATTTAATGAATCTTGACCCAGCAGCAGAAAAATTTGAATATGATCCATCAATAGGTATTTGATCAATTATAATTCCTTAACTTGAATTATTTTAATTGAATTATATTAAATTTGAAATAATTTAATTTGATTGATTAATAAAAAATTATTTAGACATTCGAGATCTTATCACATTAGAAGATGTTATGGAGGAATTACAGTATGGACCTAATGGCGGTCTTATATATTGTCTTGAGTAAGTTTAAAAGTAATTTATTTATTTATTTATTTATTTATTTTTATAATTTAATTTAATTTTACTTTATTTATTTTTATTTAAAGATTTTTATTAAATAATATAGATTGGTTAGAAGATGAATTAGGAGAATATGAAAATGATTATTTGATCATTGATTGTCCAGGTATTTTAATTATTATTATTATTATTATTATTATTATTATTATTATTATTATTATTATTTTGAAATGAAAATGTAATTAATTAAATGCTTTTTCTTGTTTTCAAATTAAAGGTTTCTCGTCAGTCAATAGACATTTTAAAAGAATCTTTTCGAAATGATTTGACCAATGCAGACTGGCAATTAATAATCAAATTGAAAAAAATACTAGATATTATGTAGTATTCTCATTATTTATTTATCTTTATAAGTTACATGATAATATTATAGTTTAAAGCTGAAAAGTTTAATAAAAAGATAGACTACTGTAACTTTGTAATATACCTTTATTGTAAAAAAAATTAATTTCCTACACTCCTGATTTTCTATTGGCCGATAATGTGTGTTTTATGAAATGCACATGACATTAGGCATATAGCCACTTCAGATATTCGAGATTCTAAAAAAAGAGATCGCATACAGGTTTGGCAGATCAAATTGCTTCTCGTTTAAATTTGAAACTTGGGCGTGCAAAATTATCAACGTTTCCTTATTGATAATATTGCAGGGTTCTTAATGCAAATGGAGTAAAAAAAATTTATGCAATTATCACTCATACAATTATAAGTGGAAGAGAATACAGGAGAGCATCATCGATCAGGTTATTGTGAGTGATATTATTCCTCAGGAAGAACATGTCACGATGTTTTAAAATAAGAGTATTTCACGTCGTCTCGATATTTGCAGAGGCAATAAGACGAATACATAATGGTGAAAGTATTAGTGCATTATTTGGAAGAATGGAATTATTATAAAGATATTTAAAAGATGTTTGAAAATCTTTGATTAAATTATAATTTCTGTATATATAATTATAAAATCCAAAAAACATTATTTATGATTGGAAAAAGTAATTTATAATTTTGTTTAGTGTGATGTTACTCGATGTTGGGAGAAGATATTGATGTCCATATAACTTGACAAGTAACAAGTGTTAAATTTCTCTTATATTCAAAAAATTCAAGAAAGTGACATTTTTTATATTTAGTAAACATAAGAAATTGTATTACAAGTTTCAATTTTACATCTTTCATATCCCTTTAAAAACTAGGTGAGATTGGGTTTATCTTGAAAATCTAAAAACTTGATTTCATGAACAATAAAATACAATAAAGTGCATAGAATTGTTTTGTAGATATCCCGTAACTCCAGCACTTGTTTCAATTATATTTTACTTTCTTTTTTGGTGTACATATATCTTATTATTTTGGATGTCATAAAAATTGTATTCAAGTAGAACAAATAAACCTTCACTAGTTTGTTAACATGAATTCTGACCTTTATTTTAAAAAATCAACTTTGAAAAACTACTACAAGTATTAAATTTCATAAGATAAAATAATTCTCTACCTATAATTAAATACATATTCAAACTTTGTAGTTATTATATTTTCAGTATTACTTTGCTGGTAGTAAATGTTCCTGATTAACCAGAATATGAATGGTACAAGGCATGGCTTCATGAAAATAGTTCAATTTTTTATCATCATACTTTTGTTTATACTCTATTACCTTCTGTTTATATATTGTCATCCACTTATTTTTATGTTTAGCAAATTCACCTTTATCAAGTACATTGTAAAAAACAAGAGGTTAAATCCAATCTCATCCTCAAATTCAAACTCACCATTAGCAATATCTATAAAAGCACTTTTTCTGAGATATTCTGACATTAAGGCCACTTGAAATCCTTGTTTACTTGAGCTACAAATGGATTAGAAAACAAATATCAAAATACTATTATATATATTATCATTATGTTATTAATATATAAAAAAATTATGAACTGTATCAAGAAATCTTTTTGTTTGACTAGGTTTGTACTCATATCTAAGAAGACTTTGAAATGTTTCAGGTGAATTTGATTTTTCATTATTTTAAAGAAAATGAAAAGTCTAATAAGATATTACAAAATATTAGTATAATATAATAATTTGTAATTTATAATTGTGAATATTATTTTTAGATATATAATATAATATAATTAATTTTTTTTTTTATGGTGTAATTAACTGTATCTTTTATAAATACTTATAACAAATATCTTTATTTATAAATAGAAAATTTTAATTTATAAATAAGAATTTGTTTTTAAAAAAAAGTATAAAATAGTAAATAAAATTATTTTTAACTTTATAAAAAGTATAATTATTATTGTTTTTAATATTTATTTATATAACAACAATTAATAATTATTTTAAAATTNATATTCTGACATTAAGGCCACTTGAAATCCTTGTTTACTTGAGCTACAAATGGATTAGAAAACAAATATCAAAATACTATTATATATATTATCATTATGTTATTAATATATAAAAAAATTATGAACTGTATCAAGAAATCTTTTTGTTTGACTAGGTTTGTACTCATATCTAAGAAGACTTTGAAATGTTTCAGGTGAATTTGATTTTTCATTATTTTAAAGAAAATGAAAAGTCTAATAAGATATTACAAAATATTAGTATAATATAATAATTTGTAATTTATAATTGTGAATATTATTTTTAGATATATAATATAATATAATTAATTTTTTTTTTTATGGTGTAATTAACTGTATCTTTTATAAATACTTATAACAAATATCTTTATTTATAAATAGAAAATTTTAATTTATAAATAAGAATTTGTTTTTAAAAAAAAGTATAAAATAGTAAATAAAATTATTTTTAACTTTATAAAAAGTATAATTATTATTGTTTTTAATATTTATTTATATAACAACAATTAATAATTATTTTAAAATTTAAATTTTAATTAATAAATTCTATTTTAAGATATTTTATTAATAAGGTTATTATATCATCAGAAAATAGAACTTATAAAATATATTTCTAATTACAGATATGTTTAATAATTTAAATTAAAGAATTTGAAATATTTAAAATACACTTAAAGGCAAAATACAAAAGGTTTTTATTATAGGTGAAATTTATAATTGTTTAATTAAATTTAAATTTTGAACTTTATAGACTAAAGTATAAAGGTACTTATCTGATACTCAAATAAAAATCATACTTAAAGATATATAACTATTTTAGATAAATAAATAGTTAATTAAAATATATAAAGTTTAATTAATAATTTAAATTATATAATCACATTTATATAATAAAAATATAACAATATCAAAAAATAATTATTTAAAAAATAAATGTAAATATTTATGTTTATTATTATAAATGAATAAATACTTTTTTACTAAATATAATTTTATTAAATCAAAAATTTTTTATTCTGCATCAGTAGAACCACCAGTTTTAACACGACGTTTTCCTTTAACTACTGGTATAAAACCTTCTTCATCTACTTCTGTTTGGGACCTCCAGTTTTGATCTGTTTCATCTCGAACTGAAGATCGACGCCATTCCAAATCATCAGTAGTTGAACGGCGTATTTCAGTTCGACGCCAATCTGATCCTTCTGTAGTTGGACGACGTGTATCAGCACGTCCAGTATCAGAGCGACGCCAATCTGATTCTTCTGTAGTTGAATAACGTGTATCAGATCGACGCCATGAATCATCAGTTTCACGACGAATTGGACCACGCCGTGGTGGTTCATCTGTTTTTCGTGATGTTGCAGCACGTCGAAGAGCTGGAGGAACATAACCAGTAGTATTGGAAGTAATGGGTTTTTCTATTTCACGACGTTCTCTTTCTTTTTCTGCTTCACGGGCTCTTTCTTTTTCTGCATCACGAGCTTTTTGTCTTTCTTCAGCTAAACGTTCTGCTTCACGTTGTCGAGCTGCTTGTTCATCAAGTTTCCTATATAAAATAATTTAATTTAATAATAATTTTAATATAAAATATATAATTATATTATTAATATTTATACCGTTTCTTTGCCTCATATTCAGCTTTTTCAGCTTCTATTTTAGCATTAGCTTCTTCTTCTACACGTCGGGCCTCTGAAATAATATTAAAAAAATGAATATTTCTATAATAAATTATATTGAATTTATTGAATTGCAAATAATAATAATTATAAGACCTTCAAGTTTATTTCTTTCTTCTTCTTCAGCTTTTCGAATAGTTGCTTCTTCCATTTCTTTTTGAAATCTTTCTTCTTCTTTTTTTGTTCTGTACACTTGTCTCCTTTTTTCTTTTTCCTCTTCAATTTTAGCATGGGCAGCTCTTCGACGCTCTTCAAACTCTTCAAATTGTTTTTGTTCAATCTCAGCTCGATAAATTTGATAATCAGGTAGAATTCTCATTAGTCTTGATTTTATTTTAAGATCTTGAGTATGTTTAAGTAATGATGTTTCTAGTTGTAATTTACGAGCAGCATCATGATAAGCTCTGTCAGCTTTCTTTTGATATTCATAATCTTTTTCAAGAAGAGGTATTTCTTCTTTACGATAAGCACGTTCAACATGATCCATACGTTTTGCTGTAACTCTTAGACGTTCATTAAGTTCACGTTTCTCCTTTTCAATTTGTTCAACTTGAAGTTGAACAAGTTTATCAGTATCCAAATTTTCTAAATCCTTTATACATTAAGGAAAAGGTATTAATTATATTAATTATAAATTTCTAAAAAACTAAAATGAAATAAAAAATTGAATTAATATTTACCTTTGGTTGTACTTTTAGATTTTTTAATTTAAGAGACTCAGCCAATTTTCTAGCCTCTTCCCTCTGAATGTTTTCAAGTTCACGCCTTTTTCTATCTTGTTCACGTTTTCTAGCCTCTTCTATTTGTCTTTGTTTCAATTCATCATCTCTTTGTTTTTGACGGATGGCATGTTCTCTTTGCTCTTCTTTCTCTTTTCTCTTTAACAAAGTCTCTACCAACTCCCTTCTTCTCTCAATAATAGCTTTACGGGCAAGGGCATTATTGTGTTCTTCCTCCATTCCAGCCAAAGCACGGGAAAGGGATGTTGCCCTAGCCTTCTTCTTGGCTTCAACAATAGTCGGATCTATCATATGAACTGTAGTATAAAAACATTTGGCAAGTCTTGAAAGTTGATCCCTCATCCGATCTGCTGGTGATGCTTGTAACTTTGCTCCATCAGCATCGGCATTTTTAGAAGCGGAAAATAAATCCGTTTCAAATGTCAAACTACTTGTAGAATGATCAATGCGAATTGAGAGTTCACCTTTCTTACATCCATTCATAATAAATTTTTCAATTGTTGCAGCGTCATAATTATATGGAGGAGCAAAAGAAGCAAGATTTATAACAAAATCAAGTTTAACGCTGTCATACACTTGTGATAACTGTTGAAATAGGCGGGTGAGAATAACTTGATGCAAAGGTTTTACATATTTCGCCATTTCGGCATCTTGAGCAAGATGATTCATGATAGGCTCGATCTTCTTACAAATTGATAATGGATGAAATTGGACTTCTAGAATATTGTATAGATCCTTCAATTCTGGACGAACTCGACATAAAATATCTTTGTTAAGCTAATTTATTATTAAATTCGAGAAAAAAAAAGATAAGTCATACTATTATTTTTTTGATTTATTTTTGAAATTGAAATTAAAAATTGATTACGTACTGCTTCCTTCAATAAGCCTGACCTAGTGGGTGAACGAGTCATTCCTAACAATGCCGCAAGTCGATGCTGTTTGTTTTTATTATCATCAATTTCAAGCAATCGGGTCTTAGAGCTAGTAATAACAGGGATAGCGAGAGCAGATAACAACACAAAAGAAGCCATTCGAGTATTCTCTTCGTCAGACAAAGCTTTATTCTGGGCTTTCACTAATGTATAATACCGATTCCATGAAGTAGCATGGAACAAATAATTTTCGCTAACCAAAAATATTTTTGTTAACTTGTCATAATAATTTGCCATCATTACAGATTTGGGAGGTCTTTTTGACATTGATAATAGATTATGGATGTCTTCAACAGATCTGAATGCTTCTTGCCATAACTCTAATTCGACAGCTGCATTGAGTTGGTAGAATCGGGTGTCTAAGTGACGTTGAAGGGTATCCGGCTCATTTAAATTTATTGAATGTTGTTGATGAGCGTATTTAGCAATGTTCTGAAGATGATTGCGAAGGAGATCACAAAGGCGTCGAAATTCCGTTTTTCGAATATATTTGAGACAAAACTGGAATGCTTGATGTGCAGTTTGCTAATGTGTCGACGAAAAAGTTATATTAATCAATAAATAAATAATTCTTAAATAATTCTTGCAAATCCCAATGAACGAACGAGAAACCAAACGTACTTGATATAAAACTTCCAAACGAGCATTATTTCTCAAAATATCCAAAACTGATCTATACGCTTCCCACAAAAATTTGAGCCAAGGTGTTACCACAGCTCTATCTGTTCTATCTTTACTTTGTTCACCGCTTACTGTGCTCAACATAATTGACTCCGGAGTTTCCGATGCCTCGAGATCATCAATAGCTTCCAAGGTAATACGATCTGCCTTAGCTTGCGCAGCTGCTACTTTTTCTTCCGAGAGCTCAATGAATTTTTTAATAACAAGCTTTTTTTTTTTTGAGAAAGAAGAGATAAAATTAATACAAAAAAATAAATTTATAAGCCAAGAAATTATTGAAATTATATTATTAATTTTACCTCAATAGTTGTAACGCTAAGACTCTGAGCGATAATTTTGTATTGGTTTAATCCTTCCTTTGCCGTTTTGCTTTTTCTTAAATTGACACATAATTCTACAAAACGAAGCATGATTGGCTCCAATGCAGAAATAGGTGTGCTACGTGACCGTTTCGAAATCACGATCTCGTGAAGAGAGGTGAGAGCAGCCACATGTTGCCCAACAGCAATTAATTCTAAAGGTTAATAAAAAGTCAAATTATTATTGGTATATTGTTTTTGGAGAAAACTTTTTCCGTTCTATCTATGAACTTGAATAAATAATTATTAATTGAATTAATAGAAAAAGGCTGATCTTAAAGTACATTACCTTCCGCTCTTTTGAGAGCATTTTCAGGACGTTGATAAAATGGTGCCATGACCAATTAGACATGATGATGGATAGCCAATCCCCTCATTTATTCTGGGTGGTTTATCGGAGAGTTCGAATAGATACATGTTCGTGAAACTAATCGATTGGTTCAAATTCTAAATTCGGAAATAATAACGAATCCTTTAAAAAATTTTAAAATCAATGATTTTAAGAATAAATTATCTTCCTCTTCTAAAAAAAATAAGTCAACATGGGTAAGTAAAATTTTTATCCATCCATATTAATTTTTTTTCAGATGTGATTTTATTATTATGCACATTTGCTTACTTCTTTTAAATTATTATATTAAATTAAATAATTTATTTCCATTAATAAAATAATTTTTACATTTACTAACTATGATAAAAAATGTGACTATTGTGAATAGGTATTAGTCGAGATTCCCGTCACAAACGCTCACATACTGGTGCCAAGAGAGCTCAGTATCGTAAAAAAAGAAAGTTTGAGTTGGGACGACAACCTGCAAACACTAAACTCGGACCAAAACGTATTCATACCATTCGTGTTCGTGGCGGGAACTTAAAGTTCCGTGCTCTTCGTCTTGATTCTGGTAATTTTTCATGGGGATCGGAGGCAGTTACAAAGAAAACAAGAGTCATTGGTGTAGTTTATAATTCTTCAAACAATGAGTTGGTACGAACGAATACATTAGTGAAAGGAGCAGTTGTTCACATTGATGCCACACCATTTAGACAATGGTTTGAGGCAAACTATGGTCAACCTCTTGGTCATAGAAAGGCCAAAAAGGAAGGCGCGGTATGTTAATTTATATATTTTTGAAGATATATATATATTTTTTAATTTAAAATTTTATCTTATAATAATAACGATATGGGGATTAAATTTTGATTGATTAATTGATCGTGTCAATATGGAGGGTTAAACCAAAATTCTTGAGTCATTCTTATAATTTACTTGAAGAAGATAAAATAGAAATTTTTATAATAGACGATAATTTAAATTTCTTGTTGATTTTTAGTAAAATGTCTTTGTGTATTTAAAAATTAAAGGTTCTGTCAGAGGAATTGAGTAAAAAGCGATCAAACCACGTCCAACGAAAACTTGAAGCTCGCAAGGAAGGAGCCAAGATTGATCCTTTATTAGATGATCAATTTCTTACTGGTCGTTTGTTTGGTAAGTGATTATTATTTTTTAAATTTTTTATTTTTATATTAAAAATTTCTGACATTGTTTATGATATGACATTAATTTTTTATAGCTATCTTATCTTCGCGTCCCGGACAATCTGGTCGATGTGATGGCTATATTCTTGAAGGAAAGGAGCTCGAATTTTATCTAAGAAAAATTAAATCAAAGAAATAATCAAACGAAAATATGCATATTAAAAATAAATAAATTACCTCTGTTATTTATTTAAACAAATAATAATAAAAAAAAAATACAAAGATATCATTAGATTAATGATTATTAATGATTGTAATTTATCTAATTTTCATGATTTGTAAAGGATTCCGAGAAAATAATCAGAGATCTTTTGTTTTTATCTCCTTGAGAAATATTTATTAATACATTATCAGTTTTAAATATTTTAATGAAAAAAAAAACTTAAAAAATTTAGTTCCGTGTTGATATTTCCAAATTCTCAATAACCACTATTAATCTGAAAATCTCATCACCTTTTTGATTAACTGCTGTTCATTCAATGTTTTTCTTACCATTAGAAGCATGATACCACATATTAGATCTATAGTCATATTGTAATCATCTCTTGCTATCCTTTTTTTTTTATATAATGATTGATTATTTATATAATCAATTAACTAATAGTGATAATAATATTAACTAATAGTGATAATAATATTGTACTAATTCGTTATTGAATATAAGCGTCTTCTCTTGGTATAATTAAAAATGCAATATAACCTTAAAAGTTCCAAAACCTAAACTTTATTTATTGCATTTATCGTTTGGAGCTTATCTAAGTAAAGTACTTCAAAAATGTAGACAATAAACTGACCGTGTAGATCACCGTGTAACTTCCAGAAGTAAATCGGGTACACGAGATTATAATTTTAAGATTTATTCCATGTGATTGTGAGTTCTCCTAGATAAATATTTCGGTACGTATATTTTTGTGGATATATTCGGAAAATCTTTCTCTTTTTCTTTTTAAATTAAAGAAAATGACAGAAATACTGATACATGCTTTATCCAAAGATTTTGGTTCATTATTTAAAAGTGGAGATTATTGTGATTTCAATATTAAAGTTGGTGAAGATGGCCATTTCACTGCTCATTCCTTAATTCTTCGAACAAGATCATCTTTTTTTCGTGAAAAATTAAGACATAATCCAATTACAAATTTGAGTTTACCTGAAATCAAACCTACTGTATTTAAAAGTATTTTAAAGTAAGAAAAAAAAATACATATTTAATAATTATAATTTATATATTTAATAATTTATATTTTTAATTTCTTTATTATTTATTGATAATTTTTTATAGATATATTTATACTGGAAGAATAGATATTTCTAATTATGATGTTGATCATATTTTATCTATTTTAAAATTTTCCGATGAATTAGGTTTGGCTGATCTATGTGATTATCTTCAAAAATATTTTATCAATAGTGAAGAGTTAACAATTAAAAATTTCAACAGCGTACAAAGGATTGCCCAGAAAAATAATCATTTCAAAAAATTAAACGGATATTGTTTATTATTATTTAAAAAAAATCCATCAATAATTTTCAATGCGGTGGATTTTTTGTCATTTGAATATCATGAACTTTATTATTATTATTCAAATTTTTATGAATTATATAAACCAGATGAACTTTGGGATAACCTTTTAAAATGGGGAAATGAATTCTCAGAATTATTCGAATTATATAGAAACTTTAGGAAAGATTATAAGAGAATTTATCGTATTTATTGATTTCAAACAGTTTAAACATAAATATTATTGTGATGGGGTTAGACCATATAGACAACTTTTTGAAGATGAAATTTCTATGGATGTATTAGAATATATTACACATCCTAACCAACAGGTATTGTCATCATCATCATCATCCCAAGAGAATCATCTTATATTTCCTGATAATTTTAAACTATCATCTCAAGATATTATAAGTACTACACCTTATTCTGCATCAAGTTCTTCATTATCAAGTTCTTCATTATCATTTTTAGAGAAAAAAGAATCCTCTTCTGGTAAAAAACGACGAGGAAAAAAACGAAAACGAAGTGCATCATCTCAATTAGTAGAAATACAACGGAAAAAATTAAACTCAGACCCTTCTCGATCTATTTTAATTGACCCTTCTCAATCTATTTTAATTGGTCAAAAACATATTTCATTAATTTATTCTTGGATTGCTAATGATACAAAAGATTCTTATAATTTGAATTTATTATTGAGAGCTTCTGTTCATGGATTTTCACCAAAGACATTTCATCAAATATGTGATTATAAAGGACCAACTCTTACTATAATTAAAGTTCTTGGATCTCAAGAAATTCTTGGTGGGTATAATCCATTATTTTGGGATTCAACTTGCAAACATGGAATTAATTCAAAAACAAAGGATAGTTTTATATTTTCAATTAATTTTTTCAATGAAGAAGAAAAAATTATTTTAAGTCGAGTTCAAGAATCAGCGCGTGCTATATTTCAGCATAAACGTTTTGGACCAAGTTTTGGAAGAAGGACAAGAAAAAAAAAACAAGATTTGAAAATGATTGACATGGGTATGAAAATCCCAGCAAGTTCATGTAAGCGAAATAGTTATGAAAAAAAAATTAGGGAATCAGATAAACCATTCTTTGTGGAGGATTATGAAGTATTTCAAGTTATTAAAAATGATATATAGTAATAATTATAATTTAGTTATTAATTGCATTAATTGTATTATCCATTATCTATTATTACTTTATTATTAATAAATTTCTTTTTTTATTTTATTTTTGAAGTGGTGAAAATCAATTATTTATTTTTTAAATTATGATGACAATGTTACACAACACAAATATAAAAAGAATAAAAAATTAACTTTTTAAATAAAATAAAAAAAAACATTATTTCATGTTTAACATGTCTTCAACAACATCTATTTTTAACAATAATAATAATCGAAATCCTTCAACAATAGCAAAAGCAAGATGGAAATTACTTTCTTCAATATTTATTTCTAATAATATTTCTAATGATATTTCATCACCATCATCTTCATTAACATCATCTTCATTAACATCACCTTCATCATCATTACAATTCACAAATTCACAAATTTCAAAAAGATCTCATCAAGGATTTAATTTATTTCCTAAGCAAAAATTTGATAACAATGAAGAATGGTTTAAATACGATTTAAAAGATGGTTTTTATTTAGATGTTTGGTAAAAAAAAAATTATTGTCAAAAAATTATCATCAAAAAAAAAAAACCCCATTATACAAAAATTTTAATATCTTTTTATGTAATATTGTATGATTTTATTTTATTTTATTTTATTTTTTGATTAGTATAAAAATTCCACAAATACAAACTCTCAAAGATTCATTTTCATCTGAATATTCTGGATTTCTAAATACTGGGAATATTTGTATTTGGCCTGCTGAAGAAGTATTGGCTTATTATTGTATGAAAAATTCCGAATTATTTAGGTAAATTTTTATATGATTTATAATGTAACAATTAATTAATAATTAATTAATAATTAATTAATAATCAATTAATAATCAATTAATAATAATAATTATTTTAGTAATAAATCGATTTGTGAAATAGGTGGTGGAATGTGTTCATTAGCAGGTTTAATAATAGCTGCCAAATGTAATCCTAAAAATGTTACATTGACTGATGGAAATCCAAATTGTATTGAAAATATCCTTCTTAAAAAATTTATTAAAAATTTTTATGATATAGATCCATTTATATATATATATATATATATATATTATTATAGATATATTGTATTGATGCCTTAATTCTTTTTTATATATATAAAATACATATTCAACATATTTTAAATAAGAATTCAGTACTATTCTCAAATGTAGATATAAGTATTAAGCAAATGTTATGGGATTCGAATACTGCATACAATGATACATATGATGTAGTAATTTGTGCTGATTGGTGAGTTAATTTTAAATTTAAATAAGAATTTATTTTAATTGCACTTTAATTCAAGGAATATATTAATTAATTATACATCTATATTATGTGTGTGATTACGTTAGCACATTTGATAAATCAACTCATCCGCATTTACTTCATGTTCTTAAATCAATAATCAAGAAACCTTTACCTGGTAATAATAATAATAATAATAGTAATGATAATAATAATAATAATTATTATTCAGGTGAAGGAGGAGGAGGATTATTTATTTTATGTGCTCCAAATCGAGGTGATTCACTTAATGCTTTTATTAAATTAATAGAAAGTCTAGAGAAGGATTTAAAAATAGAATTATTAATTAAATATGATGATATAGTTTGGAATATTCATGAAAATAATTTGAATAATAATAACAATAATATGGATAATGAATGTTATTCTTATGATCCTGATACACATTATCCTTTGATTTTGAAGGTTTATTGGAGATATTGAAATTATTATTATTATTTTTTTAATATTTTGTTATTTTTTATTATTTTATTAATTATGTATTTATTAATTTATGAATTAATTTTTTTCTTTGTATTTAATTTTGTTATTTTCTCCCAATAAATAAATAAATAATAAAAAATATAGTAAATAAAAGATAGATGAGATTTATTGTTTTATTATATCAATAATATTAATAACAAATATTATTAATTTCCCATAAAATACAAAGTCAAAAAATTTTATTTAAAAAAAATATACAAAATGGAAGGGAATTATTGACTTTACTTATTATCCTTCAAAATCCTCAAAATCTTCATCCTATGAAAAATAAAATAAATAAAATAAGTAAAAATAAAAAAAATAAAAAATAAATAAAAAAAATAAATAAATAAAATAAATAAAATGTTCTCTACATACAAACACGCATGCACACATAAAAAAACATTTACCTTTGGTTCTTTAGGTTCTTGATCTTCACCATATTGTATTGCATTATCAATATGTGATAGTACTGCTGTTATAGAATCTTCATTATTGATATTTAGTGGAATAAAACTCACCATATTATAATCTTCTATCTGTAAAATGAAAATTTTCAGCAATTATTATTATGTAAACGAAATTAAAATTAATGATAAATATAAATATGGAAATAAAAAAAAAATATAATAAATAAAAGATATTCACTAATTGTACAATTGCCCGATTCAAATTATGAAATTTTGAATTCATGGATGCATTTGCTTCTTCTTCTAATAATGTTGGATCTGGATCATAATATCTAAAATAATAAAAAAAATATATATAAAATAAATTAAAAAAAAATATATAAAATAAATAGTAAAAAAATATATAAAATAAATAGTAAAGAAATAATAAAATAAATAATAAATAAATAATAAAATAAATAATAAAATAAATAATGAAATAAATAATAAAATAAATAATAATAAAATAATAATAATAAATAATAATAAAATAATAATAATAAAATAAGAAAATAAAATAAGAAATAAAATACCTTTTCAATTCTTTCTTTTTAATCGGTTCTAATAAATCCATTTTAGATAATACATTTATGTGAGGTATTTCTAAGCTAACCATAGCAGAGGTCGCACTTAATACTCCAGCAAAATATTTTGCTTTATCTACTATAAATTGACTTTCTAATAAATATACTCCACAAATACGAAAATTTAATCGTTGTAAGCATTCACAAATCCGACGCATTATTGGGAAGTGTGTGTAAAGTTCTATTTGACCTAAATAAATTATATTTATATTAGATTTAATATTATAATATGACGACGACGAATTTAATAATGAATAATAATGATAATAATAATAATAATAATAATAATAATTAAAATACCTGGACAATCAATGATCAAATAATCATTTTCATATTCTCCTAATTCATCTTCTAACCAATCTATATTATTTAATAAAAATCTTTAAATAAAAATAAATAAAGTAAAATTAAATTAAATTATAAAAATAAATAAATAAATAAATAAATAAATTACTTTTAAACTTACTCAAGACAATATATAAGACCGCCATTAGGTCCATACTGTAATTCCTCCATAACATCTTCTAATGTGATAAGATCTCGAATGTCTAAATAATTTTTTATTAATCAATCAAATTAAATTATTTCAAATTTAATATAATTCAATTAAAATAATTCAAGTTAAGGAATTATAATTGATCAAATACCTATTGATGGATCATATTCAAATTTTTCTGCTGCTGGGTCAAGATTCATTAAATGCACTGTTCGTCCAATATTTTGACAATGTGTCATTAATGTAGCGCAATATGTAGACTGTTAGTAATGAATGAGAAGTAATAAATGAGTGAGAAGTAACGAATGAGAGGTAACGAGTAAGAAGTAACGAATGAGAGGTAACGAGTAAGAAGTAACGAGTAAGAAGTAACGAATGAGAAGTAAGAAGTAACGAGTGAGAAATAGTTAGTGAGAAGTAATGACTGAAAAGTTATTCCGAGAAAATTAAAAGAAAACGAGACATACCTTTCCGGAACCAGCAGGTCCCATTACCAATTGAACATAACGACTCCTATATATTTTTAAAATATTATTACTATTATGTTCATTTTAAATATCCTTCCAATATGTTGAATTTTATTATATAAAAAAAAACTTGCATAATGAATATTAATTTATTATTCAATCGATATATTAATTTTCGATAACAGATGATTTTTCCAAGAGAGGTAAATCTGATAATAAAGATTCCCGCCTGTTTTTGGAACACTATATTACATAATGCAGAAATTATTTTATATATCTGGTACTGTAAAAAAAAAAATTTTAATTTTTTAAATCACATCTCATCTTTAGTTATAATACTGAATTTAATTTATAATAATTTCTTTACATTTTATCATAACTAAATTGTTGCGTTTCAAGTATGTTTAAATTGTAACTTGACTGAACTGGTAAATAGCTTAAAGAATTTGATTTTAATATTATTAGAACTTTCGTTTATTAATTCTAAAAATCTTTCTGCTGTTATTCACTTTTCCCTCTCAAATTCTGTAAAGTTATGTCAATACAAATCAATTTAAGTGATATATATATATATATAATATTTTATAATTTTTTAAATCACATCTCATCTTTAGTTATAATACTGAATTTAATTTATAATAATTTCTTTACATTTTATCATAACTAAATTGTTGCGTTTCAAGTATGTTTAAATTGTAACTTGACTGAACTGGTAAATAGCTTAAAGAATTTGATTTTAATATTATTAGAACTTTCGTTTATTAATTCTAAAAATCTTTCTGCTGTTATTCACTTTTCCCTCTCAAATTCTGTAAAGTTATGTCAATACAAATCAATTTAAGTGATATATATATATATATAATATTTTATAATTTTTTAAAAGAGACTTTAATTTTTATTTTATAATTTTTCTTTTGTCTAAAGTTTTTATATTTTTGAATATTTAAGTAATTTAATTATAATATATATATATAACATTATCGGATATAAAATACACACAAAAATTTACAAAACACACACATAATAAAAAAAATATACAATTAAAAAAAAAAAATACCAAACAAGAACACAAATATCTGAAGGAAAAAAAAATTGACTTATCAAGAATCAAAATAATCAAAATAATCAAAACTTTTAAATTTTATACACCAAATATTTAAAATATTTAAATAGAAATACCATTACGGACAATATATAAGCAATATAACAATAGATGTTAATATGTTAGTAATATTTTTGTAATAATTATAAAATCAATCAATAATATAAATATAAATGTAAAGAATATATATATTTACCCAAATTTTATTCAAAACACCTTTCATCCTATATTTCTCAAGAATGATTTGTAAGTCAAGAGAATATCTTGAAATATCCAATTCCAATTCTTTTACCAATTTATCTTCACAACATTGTAAAAATCGTTCCAAGGAATTGGCTGTAAATTTATATTCACTTGGAATCTTAAGTTTCATCAAATTTTTTGGTAATAGATTTCCAATCTCTTCTAATTCTGAACAAATGCTAATATTATAATGATCATTACTTAATAAACTTATTCTATATAAATTTGAACATTGATTAAATAATGATGGAATGTGTTTAATTGAAATTGGTCCTATATATTCTAATAAATTTGAACAAAATTCTATTAACATTGAACTATAGGTTAATAAATAATCTGTTTTAATTAATAAATGGTTTTGAAAACATGTGACTGATAAATATTTTAAAGTTTTACTATGATTTTGAATGAATGTTGAAAAATAAGGAAATAAAATTGATGAATGTAATAATTTAATTGTTAAAAATTCAAGATTAGGAAATCTTATTGATAAAAATTGATATAATTCATTGTTTGGTAAGAAATTTGGATTTTCCATTATTTCCAATTCATGAAGATTTGGACAATTTATAAAAATATTCATTGATAAACAAATTGGTATAAGTGATAAAGAAATTAATGTATTTACTTTGTTCATTAATGCATTTTTAATTAAAGGAATATTGGTATTTTTTGTTCTAATTTTTAAATGAAGTAAATTACTTTGGGAATTTAATAAAGTTGACCAACCTTCATAATTTGTTTCATCACAATTAATATAAATATCCTTAATTGAATGACATATTTTTGCTAATCCTTTTAATATTATTGAATCTAATATCTTATAAGTTGAAAGACTGGTAATATTTCCAAAAAATTCATTGGCTCCAGGTAATTTGGTTAAATCATAAATTGAACTTTTAGGTGAAAATTTCATAAATGAACAATTGGAAGAATTTAATGAATTTAAATTTAAATTTAAATGATGATGTTGTTGATGATCAAATTCAAGAAATTCAATTTTTTTAAGTTTGATAATTTGCATAAAGTGTTTGGTAAGAATATTTGAAACAAAATCATGATTGGAAATAAAAGTTTCATCATCTTCTAAATCTGATGATAAATTCTTTTGGGTCCAATGAAATATTGAATGTTGATATTCAATATATGAAAAATTCTTTAATACCCTTGAATAATTGAAATATGGGGAATAGACAGAAATGAAATTCATGGGAATTCGTAATTCCATAAATTGAATTTTATCTTCTGGTGGTAAACATTTTAAATAAGTGGATACCAGTGATGAATATCGTTCTCGAGTACAAGGTAATTTATGTAAAAGGGAAAATGGTGCTTTCCATAATATTTGATATCCCGTTGTACACCAAATATGATTTACCAAAATACATGAATATAAATTGGTTATTCGTTCCGATAGTTCAACTCGAGCATCATCTAAAATAAAATTAAATACTTGCGTAAGGATATCTTGATATAAAGTCATTTTATATATATATATAAATGATTGATATAATTAATTATTAGAATTGGTTTAAAAAAAAATAATTTTAAAAGAAAATTGAAAAAAGAAAGGTGTAAAAAGTAACATATTCCTTATTCGTGGTCGTACACCGATTTATCCGATTCACTAATCAGATTTATGAAGATCGTCTCAGGAAATGAACTACTGCGGTCATTTTCATAATTAACATGATGATCTTTTCTGATTAGTTTTTTTTTTTCTCTTCAAAAAAAAAAAAATGGCATTTCAATTTTTTAATAAATTATCTAAAGATTTTATTGAATCTCTTAATGACAAAGATAATAGTATTGTAATCATTGTAGTTCAGAATGAGAAATCTTTTAGAGCGAATTCTAATTTACTTAAGTGCAGATCACCTTATTTTCGTAAAGAATTGGAAAGAATNAACTCGAGCATCATCTAAAATAAAATTAAATACTTGCGTAAGGATATCTTGATATAAAGTCATTTTATATATATATATAAATGATTGATATAATTAATTATTAGAATTGGTTTAAAAAAAAATAATTTTAAAAGAAAATTGAAAAAAGAAAGGTGTAAAAAGTAACATATTCCTTATTCGTGGTCGTACACCGATTTATCCGATTCACTAATCAGATTTATGAAGATCGTCTCAGGAAATGAACTACTGCGGTCATTTTCATAATTAACATGATGATCTTTTCTGATTAGTTTTTTTTTTTCTCTTCAAAAAAAAAAAAATGGCATTTCAATTTTTTAATAAATTATCTAAAGATTTTATTGAATCTCTTAATGACAAAGATAATAGTATTGTAATCATTGTAGTTCAGAATGAGAAATCTTTTAGAGCGAATTCTAATTTACTTAAGTGCAGATCACCTTATTTTCGTAAAGAATTGGAAAGAATTAATCCAGATGAAAATAATATCAAGATAATTAATAAACCAAATATTTCTGATGGAATTTTTGATACGATTCTTAAGTAAGTTATTATTATTCAACAATGGGATTACTGTTACTGTTATTGATAATAATAATGAATTATGTAAATTGATAATTTATTTTTATTTATTTAATCAGATATATTTATGGTGGAATTATCAATTTAGAGACTGCTGAAACAAAATTTATTCTTGATTTGCTTATGGCAGCTGATGAATTTGAGTTAGAAGAATTGACTAAGGAATTGAAATCTCTTATTGAAATTAAAAGTTCTTGGTTAAGGACTCATTTTTCTCTAGTTTATAATTCAATTTTTACTGGAAATAATCTCAAAAATTTGGAAAAATTTTGCATTGACATTGTTGTAAAATATCCAAATCTTGTTTTTGAAGATTTCACTTCTATTCAAGAATCTGTATTGATTTCTATCCTCGAAAGAGATGATTTAAATCTAGAAGAGATCAAAATTTGGGAATTTATTATCAAATGGGGAAATGCTCAGAATTCTAATTTACCAACGAATCTCAATGAGTGGACTAAAGAAAACTTTACAACTTTAAAAACTACTCTTCAACAATGTCTACCTCTAATTCGATATTTCCAGATTCCCGGTACTGATCTTTTGAAAAAAATAAAGCCTTACAAGAAAATTCTTGATAAACAACTTTGGGATGATTTAAAACAACATTTCATAGCTCCAGACCAACCTGTAAAATCAATTATTTTACCACCAAGATTAATTTCAAATTCGACTATCATTACTAATGAACACATGGCTGAAATTTCCTCTTGGATTGATCGTAATTCAAAAACTTATTCTTTGATAAATATTCCATATAAATTTGAATTAATTTTACGAGGAAGTATAAATGGATTCGAGCCTCAAACTTTTTGGGACACATGTCTTGGTTATTCTAACACTGTGGTAATTATGGAAGTTAAAGGAACAGGCGAAATCCTTGGAGGATACAATCCTTTAACTTGGGATATTATGGATAGTAATTATTATCCTCGGAATATTTTTAATGTATGGGAGCATAAATTGGAGAATAGAATGAATTATTGGGCACAAACAAATGATAGCTTTATTTTCTTATTGAAAAATGGAAATATACAAAATTCAATTCTTAGTAGAGTAAAGGACTCTCAGCATGCAATTAAGATTGTTGGGACAGATGAGCAAAGAAGTTATGGACCCTGTTTTGGGGATAATCTTTGTATGTATAGTTCTGAGCATGATTTTACTTTGGATAATGAATGCATGGGTGATGATTGTGGTGATTATGAAGAATCTTTAAGATCATCAAATGATAAATTTTCAATTGTTGATTATGAAGTGTTCAAGGTTATTAAGAAAACTCAATAGGAAATTTCTATTTTTATGAATATATCTGTATGGATATTTTTTATGTTTATGTAAATTGAATTTATTAAATCCATAACTTTTCAATATTTTAAAATTTAATTTTATAATGGAATAGTGCTTATACATGTATGCAAACAATTTTATAATTCAAAAAAAAAATTGCTTTTTTTTTTTCACAAAGTTTGCAAAATTTATAAAAAAAATGTCTTGAGTTTTTTGAAAAGATTTCATTAAACTTCTTAATAAGGACGATTACAATGTAATAATCTAAGTTGAGAATATGAAATCCTTTACAGCCCATTCTAGTATATTGAAGCGTCGGTCAACTTATTTTCGTTTAGAATTAGAAAATATTACCCAAATGGGAACAATATTAAGATAATTAATAAACCAAATGTTTCTCATGAATTATTTCTATTCGATAATAAAAATACTATTATTATTGATAATAAAATTAACAAATAATCTTTAATTATTTCACAAGATATATTTATGGTGGAATTATCAATTCAGAGACCGCTGAAACAAAATTTATTCTTGATTTGCTTATAGCAACTGATGAATTTGAGTTAGAAGAATTGACTAAGGAATTGAAATATCTTCTTATTGAAACTAAAAGTTCTTGGTTAAGGACTCATTTTTCTCTAGTTTATCGTTCAATTTTTAGTGAAAACAACTTCAAAGATTTGAAAAATTTTTGCAATGATATTATTGTAAAGTATCCGAATCTCATTTTTGAGGCTGAAGATTTCACTTCTCTTCAAGAATCTGCATTGNTTATTTTCGTTTAGAATTAGAAAATATTACCCAAATGGGAACAATATTAAGATAATTAATAAACCAAATGTTTCTCATGAATTATTTCTATTCGATAATAAAAATACTATTATTATTGATAATAAAATTAACAAATAATCTTTAATTATTTCACAAGATATATTTATGGTGGAATTATCAATTCAGAGACCGCTGAAACAAAATTTATTCTTGATTTGCTTATAGCAACTGATGAATTTGAGTTAGAAGAATTGACTAAGGAATTGAAATATCTTCTTATTGAAACTAAAAGTTCTTGGTTAAGGACTCATTTTTCTCTAGTTTATCGTTCAATTTTTAGTGAAAACAACTTCAAAGATTTGAAAAATTTTTGCAATGATATTATTGTAAAGTATCCGAATCTCATTTTTGAGGCTGAAGATTTCACTTCTCTTCAAGAATCTGCATTGATTTCCATCCTCGAAAGAGATTATTTGCAACTAGAAGAGATCAAAGTTTGGGAATTTATTATCAAATGGGGAAATGCTCAGAATTCTAATTTACCAGCAAACCTTAATGAGTGGATTAAAGAAAACTTTACAACTTTAAAAGCTACTCTTCAACATTGTTTACCATTACCATTAATTCGATATTTTTATATTCCTAGTACTGATGTTTTGAATAAAGTAAAGACTTACAAGAAACTTCTTGATAAACAGCTTTGGGATGATTTAAAACAGTATCTCATAGATCCAGACCAACCTGTAAAATCAATTATTTTATCAGCAAGATTAATTTTAAATTCGGCTATTATTACTAATAAACACATGGCTGAAATTTCCTCGTGGATTGATTATATCCAGAGAACTTATTATTTCGGAAATCTTCCATATAAGTTTGAATTAATTTTACGAAGTATAAATGGATTCGAGCCTCAAACTTTTTGGGACACAAGTCAGGGTCATTCTAACACTGTGATAATTGTGAAAGTTAAGGGAACAGACGAAATCCTTGGAGGATACGATTCTTTAACTTGGGATAGTACAAATAGTAATTATAATACTCGGGGTAGAGTGGAGTTTCGGGATGGTAATTGGTCACAACAAATGATAGCTTTATTTTCTTATTGAAAAATGGAGATATACAAAATTCAGTTCTTAATAGAGTAAAGAACTCTCATTATGCAATTAATCAAAAAAAAATCGAGACCTTGTTTTGGGGATAATCTTTAATTGTGGTGATTATGAAAAATCTTTAAGAACATCGACGGATAAATTTTCAATTGTTGATTATGAAGTGTTCGAGGTTATTAAGAAAACTCAATAATTCTATTTTTATGAATACTGTATCTCTTAAACCTTCCAACGGGAAAAAAAACATAATAGCATGTGAAAATTGATGGTTTAAGGGATAGATTTAAATTTAATTAATTATTTTTATTTACAGTTTATAAATTTATATTTTTTATATTAAATCAAATTTTAATTGGATAAACTTTATTATACTGAATTTACTGCGAAAATTCCATACATGCAAACAATGTTGTTATTAAAAAAAAGTTTTTTCACAAAATTTGCGAAATTTATAAAAAAAATGTCTTTTAAATTTTTTGAAAAATTATCTCAAAATTTCATTGAACTTCTTAACGATAAAGATGATTACAATGTAATCATCGAAGTTAAGAATATGAAATCCTTTACAGCTCATTCTAGTATATTGAAGAATCGGTCAAATTATTTTCGTTTAGAATTAGAAAATATTACTCCAAATAAGAACAATATCAAGACAATTGATAAACCCAATATTTCTCATGAAATTTTTGATATTATTTTAAAGTGAGTTATTTCTATTCAATAATAAAAATTCTATTGATAATAAAATTAACAAATAATTTTTTAATTATTTCACAAGATATATTTACGGTGGAATTGTTAATTTAGAGAATGTAGAAACAAAGTTTATTTTTGATTTAATGATGGCAGCTAATGAATTTGAAATCGAAGAATTAACAAAAAAACTAGAAAATCATCTTATTGAAACTAAAAGTTCTTGGTTAAGGACTCATTTTTCTCTAGTTCATCGTTCAATTTTTAGTGAAAACAACTTCAAAGATTTGAAAAATTTTTGCAATGATATTATTGTAAAGTATCCGAATCTCATTTTTGAGGCTGAAGATTTCACTTCTCTTCAAGAATCTGCATTGGTTTCTATCCTCGAAAGAGATGATTTACAACTAGAAGAGGTCAAAATTTGGGAATATATTATCAAATGGGGAAATGCTCAGAATTCTAATTTACCAACGAATCTCAATGAGTGGACTAAAGAAAACTTTACAACTTTAAAAACTACTCTTCAACAATGTCTACCTCTAATTCGATATTTCCAGNACAATATCAAGACAATTGATAAACCCAATATTTCTCATGAAATTTTTGATATTATTTTAAAGTGAGTTATTTCTATTCAATAATAAAAATTCTATTGATAATAAAATTAACAAATAATTTTTTAATTATTTCACAAGATATATTTACGGTGGAATTGTTAATTTAGAGAATGTAGAAACAAAGTTTATTTTTGATTTAATGATGGCAGCTAATGAATTTGAAATCGAAGAATTAACAAAAAAACTAGAAAATCATCTTATTGAAACTAAAAGTTCTTGGTTAAGGACTCATTTTTCTCTAGTTCATCGTTCAATTTTTAGTGAAAACAACTTCAAAGATTTGAAAAATTTTTGCAATGATATTATTGTAAAGTATCCGAATCTCATTTTTGAGGCTGAAGATTTCACTTCTCTTCAAGAATCTGCATTGGTTTCTATCCTCGAAAGAGATGATTTACAACTAGAAGAGGTCAAAATTTGGGAATATATTATCAAATGGGGAAATGCTCAGAATTCTAATTTACCAACGAATCTCAATGAGTGGACTAAAGAAAACTTTACAACTTTAAAAACTACTCTTCAACAATGTCTACCTCTAATTCGATATTTCCAGATTCCCGGTACTGATCTTTTGAAAAAAATAAAGCCTTACAAGAAAATTCTTGATAAACAACTTTGGGATGATTTAAAACAGTATTTCATAGCTCCAGATCAACCTTTAAAATCAATTATTTTACCACCAAGATTAATTTTAAATTCGACTATTATTACTAATGAACACATGGCTGAAATTTCCTCTTGGATTGATCGTAGTTCAAGAACTTATTCTTTAATAAATATTTCATATAAGTTTGAATTAATATTACGAGGAAGTATAAATGGATTTGCACCTCAAACTTTTTGGGACACATGTCATGGTCATTCTAACACTGTGGTAATTATGAAAGTTAAGGGAACAGACGAAATCCTTGGAGGATACAATCCTTTAACTTGGGATAGTACAGATAGTAGTAGTGAAACTTGGGCGCAAACAAATGATAGCTTTATTTTCTTATTGAAAAATGGAGATATGCAAAATTCAATTCTTAGTAGAGTAAAGATGCCTCAGTATGCAATCAAAGTTGTTAACAAAGGTAATAAAAAAAAACAGGGACCCTATTTTGGGGATAACCTTTGTATGTGTAGTTCTATTTCTGATTTTACTTTGGGTAATGAATGCATCGATAATAATTGTAGTGATTATGAAAAATCTTTAAGAACATCAACAGATAAATTTTCAATTGTTGATTATGAAGTGTTCGAGGTTATTAAGAAAACTCAATAGAAATTTTTATTTTTATGAATATAGATTTAATTATTTACATTTTATAAATTTGTATCGATATTTTTTTTATGTTTATTAAATAAATAAATTGAATTTATTAAATTTTTAATATTTTTGATTACTAGTTCATATATGAACGATAGACTAATTGAAAACCTTTTTTTACATAATTATTTATAAAATTTAGAGATTTTTAGCGATGCTTTTATTAAGCAAAAAAAAAAAAATAGCAATACAGTTTTTTTTATTAATTTTGTAAATTGGCAATGTTTAGAGACTATTTGCATAATTCAAGTTTGTAGAAGTTATATTAAATACTTGAATTAAAAAAGTCTCAATCTCAAAAGTTCTTTTAATAAAAATTTCAATTGATATGGTTAAAAATTGATAAACTTTATTTTCGGGAAACGAAGATTTCATATATAATTATGGCTTACTTGAAAATTATAATACTTTGAGTAAAGATTTCTATCCGTCGATCCATCATATGCACTATGCCGTTAAAATACTACTAATTGCCGATTCGCTTTAACACGTGCACGTTATAACAATGAATTTACTGCGAAAATTCCATACATGCAAACAATGTAATGTTAAAATTCAAAAAATTCACCAACGGTTCGGTTTTCCTTTTTTTCACAATTTACAAAATTTGCAAAATTATAAAAAAATGTCTTTTAAATTTTTTGAAAAATTAACTCAAAATTTCATTGAGCTTCTTAATGATAAAGATGATTACAATGTAATCATCGAAATTGAGAATATGAAATCCTTTACAGCTCATTCTAGTATATTGAAGTATCGGTCAAATTATTTTCGTTTAGAATTAGAAAATATTACTCCAAATGAGAACAATATCAAGATAATTAATAAACCCAATATTTCTCATGAAATTTTTGATATTATTTTAAAGTGAGTTATCTATATTCATTAATAAAATTCTATTAGTATTGATAATAAAATTAACAAATAATTTTTAATTATTTCATAAAGATATATTTATGGTGGAATTGTTAATTTAGAGAATTTAGAAACTAGATTTATTTTTGATTTAATGATGTTAGCTGATGAATTTGGATTTGAAGAGTTGACGGAGAAATTGGAAACTCTTCTTATTGAAACTAAAAGTTCTTGGTTAAAGGTTAATTTTTCTCTAGTTTATCGTTCAATTCTTAGTGGAAATGACTTCAAAGATTTGAAAAAATTTTGCCATGATATAATTGCAAATTCTCCCCCTCTCGTTTTTGATGCTAAAGATTTTACTTCCCTTCAAGAATCTGCATTGGTTCCTCTTCTCGAAAGAGATGACTTACAATTAGAAGAGATCAAAATTTGGGAATATCTTATCGAATGGGGAATTGCTCAGAACTCAAATTTACCTGAAGAACTTGAAAAATGGACTAATGAAAACTTTTTAACTTTAAAATCTACTCTTAAACAATGTTTACCTCTAATTCGATATTTCCATATTCCTAGTACTTATGTTTGGAACAAAGTAAAGCCTTACAAGAAACTTCTTGATAAACAACTTTGGGATGATTTAAAACAACATTTATTAGCTCCCAGCCAACCTACGAGATCAATTATTATTTTACCACCAAGATCAGTTGTTTTGACATCCGCTATCATTACCAGAGAACACGCTGCTGAAATTTCCTCTTGGATTGATAGAAGCTTAAAATCTTATGAGACCTCATATAAATTTGAATTAATTTTACGAGGAAGTATAAATGGATTTGCGCCTCAAACTTTTTGGAAAATATGTCACGGTTATTCTAAAACTGTGGTGGTTGTGAAAGTTAAAGGCACTGACGAAATTCTTGGAGGATACAATCCTTTAACTTGGGATAGTTCAAAAAGTAATGATTCTTGGGAATCAACATCCTATAGCTTTATTTTCTCATTAAAAAATGGCAACATTCAAAATTCAATTCTTAGTAAAGTAAAAAATTATGGACAAGTAATTAAGAATGTGGGCAAAGATAATCAAAAAAAATATGGACCACATTTTGGGGATGATTTTTATATGTATAGTTCTAGTTCTGATTTTACTTTAGATAACGAATGTTGTGTATCTGGTTGCAATGGTTATGAGAAACCTATAAGAACATCAACAGATAAATTTTCGATTGATGAATATGAAGTATTTACGGTTATTAAACCTTAGGAAAATAATTAAATAACCTTTATATTATTTTATATTTTATTTTATTAAATTGTACTATTATTTTTATAATTATCCATCAACACATTAAATAAACTTAAATTTCGTTTTTTTTTTTTTTGAAATCCCAAAACATATTTGCAAACTTTTAAAGTTATAACAATTCGAAGTAATGAAATATGTGAAATATGGCAATTTTTAATTCCACTTTATTCCGATCGTTGATTATGAAATATTTAAGAAAATTAAATAAATTTGACGTTTAGGAAAATATTATCATTATTATTTATTGATTAATTTTTAGTCAGATTTATTCCAAGAAAAAAACGTTGAAGAATGAGAAATCGTTACATCACACGCTGCTAAAGTATTGAAATACTTTTAAATCAACTAAATTAATCACCAACATCACTAAAGTGTAGGAAAAAAATATGTAATATGATAATTATTATATTAATTACAAAAGTGACGTAAAACATTATTCTCAACGAGTCTATTTTTATCATGCCAAATGAGTCAATCATAAAAAAAAACTCATTTTTACTATTTTTGACCAATTTTCAATTGTGTATTATTACGCAATACTGATGGGAATAAACGTTAAAATTGATCAATTGGATGTGATTTCCTTTTTTTTTTTTTTTTACGAATATCTTCTCCTTTTGCTCGCTTATTCGTTTCATTTCCTTTCCCATTTTTATTCTTTTTTTTTTTCCATTTTTTTTTTCGTTTTCATTTTCGTTTATTTTAGCCGTATATAACCGAATCGGATAAATAATAATCAATATACATATAATGAACTGTAAAAATTGTCGTAATTGTGGTTCGCTTCAATCCCAANAATTAAATAAATTTGACGTTTAGGAAAATATTATCATTATTATTTATTGATTAATTTTTAGTCAGATTTATTCCAAGAAAAAAACGTTGAAGAATGAGAAATCGTTACATCACACGCTGCTAAAGTATTGAAATACTTTTAAATCAACTAAATTAATCACCAACATCACTAAAGTGTAGGAAAAAAATATGTAATATGATAATTATTATATTAATTACAAAAGTGACGTAAAACATTATTCTCAACGAGTCTATTTTTATCATGCCAAATGAGTCAATCATAAAAAAAAACTCATTTTTACTATTTTTGACCAATTTTCAATTGTGTATTATTACGCAATACTGATGGGAATAAACGTTAAAATTGATCAATTGGATGTGATTTCCTTTTTTTTTTTTTTTTACGAATATCTTCTCCTTTTGCTCGCTTATTCGTTTCATTTCCTTTCCCATTTTTATTCTTTTTTTTTTTCCATTTTTTTTTTCGTTTTCATTTTCGTTTATTTTAGCCGTATATAACCGAATCGGATAAATAATAATCAATATACATATAATGAACTGTAAAAATTGTCGTAATTGTGGTTCGCTTCAATCCCAAATTGATCAAAAAGACGCGATTATTGAAAAATATCAGCAGATCGCGAGATGTCAATTTGAACTTATTCAAGATTTATCTCAACATGATACTGAAACTTCATTTTATGAAAATGAAGTCCTATTGTCTTCTCGTCCTGTAAAATCAGGTGATGTTTCCTTTTTTTCTTAATTTCAAAATTATTTAATTTAATTTTGTTTTTTATTTTTATTTTTATACACTCTCTTTTAATGTTATATTATTAAAATTTAAAATTATTATTATTTATTTAGTCAACCGTTCTTATTATCGTGCCTATATCGGACCTTTGACTGATGACATCGATAAAGGTTGTTTAAAAACAATTCTCGAGACATCTTTCGGTCCCGTAGATGCTCTTGATTTTATCCCCGGAAAAGTAATTAAATATACATCTAATTAAATTTCAAAATTTCTCACCTCACCTCACAACCCAAAAGAAATTTAATAATAATAAACTTGTTAATTTTTGAATGTAGTCATGTGCCTTTGCGAATTTCGCTTCACCTACCGCATATAATAATGCTGTTAGCGTTGGTGCTATCCAAGTTAAAGGAAATGTTTTGAGCGTAGAACAAGCTAAAAGACCTCCAAGACCTTCGCGTAACAACAACAGAAAGAAAATTGTTACGGCATAGAGGAAAAGATGAACATCGATTAATATAAAGATGAATACAAAATGGATAGAAGTATAACGAAATGAACGAAAAAAATGAACGAAATAGCACACGTTTAATACCTTCTCGCATTTTTCTTCTTTTTTTTTTTTAATAATGCAAATCGAATCTGATAACGGAAATTTCTTTTATTATTATTCAGCGATATATAATATATACCTTTTGTTGCGACCTTTGATTGTAAATTGTTTAGCTTTCGATGTATATCGTCATGCGATTGCGATCGATTTAAAATAAAAATCAGTAAGAAAAACAATTGTCATGATTTTAATTTGTTAAATGTTAATTATCAAAAAAATAAATGTGTCGCGTGTCATATATACTAATTCTCTGCTAAGAACATGTAAAAGAACGCAGAGAAGAGAATTTTAGGAGATAAGAATTATATAAAGTCATAAATGCACAAGTCTATATTTTAACAATAAAATTGATATGTACTTTCAATATAATATAATTTCTCGACACCAAAATTTCCCCAAACACTTTTTAATTGCCTTTCTTCCTTTCTTCAGTAACTAGAATGAAGATATGATCACCTATTTATGTTCACTTTCCACGAGATCCTCTGTTATAGTATTTGGTGTTTCATAATTTATTTTGAATGAAAGTAGATGGGATGGATCAGAGAGAATAAATGGTTACTCAAATGAAAATATTTTTCTGTTCTGATAAGCAATATTTTTCTAGTTTTTGTTTCTGATCCTCCAATTGAATTTTCCTGAATTTTTTTGTAATTGTCTATTTACAGAAAGCCAGCCTCGAAAATTCAAATCTTATCTTTCTCGAAAGTATAACGCTAGAAAGTTTTTCGTGTACAAAATATCTCCATCATCTCTAGCTTTACTATATCTAGCTTCAATTATATAGCAAATGACTCACAATTGAAATATAAGTGCTAATAATGTTATTGGCTCATTTTTATCAGATGAAAGTTCAATATTTAAGGATTCAAGAATTGTTGTTTTTTAAAGTTTAGAATATCGATTTCGTACGTAAAACTCATATAGTACCAAGAAAGGAAACTTAAGAGTGACTCTTTCATTTGCGCGAAGTCCTTTCGTTACAGAAATCTATTCGATATTATACGTTTAATTTTGGTTTCAATTGAATGAAATTCATTCTATTGATAGAAATTGAATGAAATTCATTGAGTGTTATTCTTTTGATAGAAATTGAATGAAATTCATTGTGTAATTCTTTTGATAGAAATTTTCCAGACTTTTGGCTTATTCTGCTCTTTTTTTTTTGTTGAAAATAATGAAAACCTGTATGATAGAACTTTTCAACATTAGAAAGTTGTTGTTAATTCATCCAAGAGTATCCACTTGAAATATTATTAAAATCTCTAAAAATCGTCCAAACAATTTAAGATCCTGTATACAATAAATTTTATTTCTAACTTGTAGAATTATATATTAATCCACGTATTGCTTTAAAGATAGTTAGCACCAAAACTTAAATTTTAATTTACCATCTATATTTTTTTCCTAATTTAATTGTCTTACATTTTTCAAGTGATCTTAACCATAAGGCACTAGATTTCCTTAAGGGGGAATATTAAATTCCTTGGTGAAATTATAAAATGTAACAAGAATTTTTTCTGTTTAAATATTATCAATGATAAATCTAATGTAACAGATAACTCCTCTATAGTGTTTATCTATTTTAATAGACACGAAACATACCGCTTAATATTAATAAATTCGTGTACCCTTTTTTTGAAGAGAAAATAACTATAATAACTATAATTTTCCTAAGCACTGGTTGTTGATCCAAGAAACTATTTCTTCCGACCTGAAGATCTTACTCATCTTACAAAGGGCACTATGCTTCCTCTAATGTAGGGCTAGTACATCAAGTCAATTGGTTAATGTAGATTTATTCTAAGCGTTATGTTGAAGATACAAGACTATGGTCATGATTATCTTTAATTGGAGAGGAGTATAAGACTTCTTGTAGGACAAGTACGGAAGGGTCAAGTAATGGAAAGTTGGATGTAATATCTTTTTTGCTATCCTAACAAGCTAGACGTATCATTTTGCAGGTAGGTGATTATGTGTATGGTCTAAAAAAATTTGATGTTAATAATAGGAATTGTATTCGCCAGTATTTATATATAAACACAGATAACTCACATATTAAACTTTGTTCAACTTTAGGATGATGGGAATTTTTTTGATTGATTGATAGATGAAATAGTGGATGATTGAGTTTTGTTCATTCTGATCAATAAGCATTTGCTCTGATTCAATAGAATTGATTTTGTTAACCTAAATCATTAGAGGAAAAAGAAATTTGCCGAATTTGGGAATTCAAATATAAAGAAAAGAACAGTAATGAGATAAGAGAATGCAATAAAGAGAAGCGAGTTGCTCTCAACTTTTGAGAGTACTACCCCTGATATTTCTCAACATCCAACCAAAATCTCAAGTTTCCACTAAGGTTATATGTATCGGAAGTTGTATTTATTAACTGTTTGTTGAGATTTTGCTCCAAACCTTGTGATGTGAGGTTTGATCTGAGGACGTAGGTTCAAGACCTCCAGATATGGAGTCTGTATTTTCTTCGTCAGAGTGAGTCTCAATAAGTAAAGGGAAAATTCTGAACAAACTAAGGACTGCAAAACATTAATGTTATCCTGTTCAAATTTTGTAACTCTATTCTTAAGCTCCTTCATATTCTTATCTTTTTCTTTTATGATCCGTTTTAGTCTTGTGTTTTCGTCTCTAAGCACATCCATCTGTAACTTGAACTCGCAGATTTCATCATTGAATATTTCACAGTGATGTAGTGTTTTGCAAAACACATGGCTTTATTATTCAAAATTTTGAGTTAACTTGTATAGATAAAAATCATATACTAGCATTAGGAAATTTAGGAGATATAATATTCTGGAATATTACGGTACCTATGGAATATTGTATAACATCAGGAAAATTTATAGAATCTGAATCTAAAGAGGTCTGTTATTCAAAAACATAAACTTTTCATTTACACTTTAAAAATTTCTGGATACTTTTGTAAAACATAAATCTCCAGATGTTTACATCATAAACTTGCGTGGAGATTTACGTGTCATTAGAGTCCTGTAAAGACTATATAAATAATAGTTTAAACATTGTAGAAAACATAGGTACACTAAATTTTATAATAAATAGTTATTATAAAATTGATTTAGCCCATTAGGAGCATTATGTATCAACCGTTTCCTCCAGAGTATTCCAGAATTAATATAAACCTCTGAGGTTTATGTTCTAAAAAATTTTCTAATGTAAATTTACATAATATTCAATATTATGCCTATAAAATTTCCTGATGACTTACTTGACCAAACTGCATATATACCCGCACCACATGAAAAAAGAAGATATAACCTTTCAAATTCTTTATTGATACAAATAAAAATAAAAATAAAAATACAGATATTTATATTAATTAGATGATAAGTCGAACTGCCAAATTTATTCAAAAAAAATATTATTTCATTATATCACTACTAGTGGTCAGAAATTTATACATAAAATGACTCATTTTGAATAGTTTATAATGGATAGATTTCATAAATTAATATAATATACAGCGTGTTAAAAAGTCTTTGGACAAATTTATTAGGTTATTGTGCAGCTAATTTTATTTATGTACAAATTAATTATTCGAGACACCAAAAGCAAAGATTTGTTTAATATGGAATACGTTCCCCTTTTTTTTTATTATAAGTTTACTAAATTAATAAGAACAGTATTTAGAATGTTATTCCATTCTTCCATCATAAATTGCTCTAATTCTGTCAAATTTTTTGGTTGCCGCTTCTCCACGTTCCCTTTAACAATACTCCACAGATTTTCAATAGGATTAAAGTTGGATGGCCAATCGATTACTTCAGGGAAGTTTTCTTTAAGAAATTCTTTTGCTACACGACTTCCCTTGATCCTTGTGATCTCGGGTACGTAAAATGGACTCCAAAAAAAGCTAGCTTTGCTTTGTGCACAAAATCCACGGCAAGAAAAAATTTGATTTGTCTTTTGCATACAGCAAACTGGACGTACTCCTTTTATTGTAAACAGTTGAAAAGCTGGTTCATCTGAAAATAATATTTTTCCCAATTACCATTAAGATGTCTTTGTGCCCATTCTAGATGCTTTTGTTTGTGCGCTACTGTTAACATCGAGTTGCAATTTTTTTCGTTATACCGGTGCGTTTTTTCAAATGTCGCAAAATTGTTAAGTATGATACCTTTACACCTTTTTTAAACAACTTGTTTGCTAAAGTTCGCGAGGATATTGAGGGATTCCTTCTTACATACTGAGCGATTGCCCTAGAACTTTCCGGAGTAATTTTTTTTGGACGTCCTTGGCGTTTTTTATGAGCTACACTTCCAGTTTTTTTAAGTTTTGCAATGTTATAATAAATTGTGGACCTAGGAATATTCGTTCTCTGCTGTATTTCTCTTGCATTTCTTATATCAATATCCCACAAATGTTTTATAGTTTCGGCATGTGTATTTTTACTTGTAGGTGGCATTTTAGTTGGTTATTGTTCAAAAGGACGACGATAGATTCGGCGATTTTTAAAGGCAAAAAAGATTATCACGGTGATCAAAATCATCACGTGCAATTTACGTTTAAATTGACTGAATATCAAATGTCCAAAGACTTTCGTAACACTGTATATATTAAATTTATATATGTATTACCTAACTATAGAAATTTTTATAGTTATAGAATAGAGATAAATAATTTTTTTTTTAAAAAAAATTAGATTTTATGAAAATGACAAAAGTTACGGCACCCAGTATTCCCATGTTGTCCCCAACCATAGTACTGACTGGGCCATCAGTGGCTTAACTTCGGAGATCGGACGGGTTCCGGTGCTTTTCACTGTGTATGGCCGTAACTGATAAAATTACTTTAATTAATAATTATAAATAATACTAATGATAGATTCAGATAAATCCCAATGAAGAAAGGAAGTTATGTAATTTTTTTTTTTTTAAAAAAAATTAGATTTTATGAAAATGACAAAAGTTACGGCACCCAGTATTCCCATGTTGTCCCCAACCATAGTACTGACTGGGCCATCAGTGGCTTAACTTCGGAGATCGGACGGGTTCCGGTGCTTTTCACTGTGTATGGCCGTAACTGATAAAATTACTTTAATTAATAATTATAAATAATACTAATGATAGATTCAGATAAATCCCAATGAAGAAAGGAAGTTATGTAATTTTTTTTCTTTTAAAAAATCTATCATTACAGATCTAATCCCAAGAAGGTGGGAAATGTTTAAAAGAAATCCATGGCAATGCCAAGAAATAATATTAGAAAAAAAAATTTAGATCGATCCGCAATTTCAAGAAGGTAAATAATATTCATGAACCCGAAATTATAGAACCAGTTCCAAGAAGTTTAGTAAGATTAAAGTATTTAAACATGATAAAAATAAATAATATATATATGTATATAATAAGATTTATTTCAAGTTTTAATGCCCGATTTCAAAGCTTTTAAAAAAATAAAAATAAGAAGATTAAATAAAATAAAAAAGATATAAACATAGATAAAGAAGTAAAAAATTTAGAATCGACATTTCAGCTTCTTAACGATACATAAAACTTTAAGAACAAAAAAAAAGTTGTAAGAAAAATATCTAATATTTATATTTCTCTATTTATTTAAACTTGCACAAACTATCTTCTAAATTATCTAAATTAATTAAACTTTAAATACTGAATTATTATTTCTCCACTAATTATAATTAGATTATCACGTTTCGGGGGCAGGTGCTTATAATGTAAAGAATAAATCAACTCTTAGAACTGAGCTTCTAAATTAATAAACTTAAAATCCATTTGAAAAATAATGCCTTGATCTACCTTCTTAGACTATATGCCTTAGAAGCCAGAAAAAAAAAAAGCGAACCACACCTTGTCCATGAATTTTGTGCCTTACAGGATAAAATTTTGATTTAATGGATCATTTTTTTTATCTCAACTTTGAATAGTCATAACTCAATGGATATTTGAACTAAAAAGATGATTCAACCACCATTGTGAAGCCCGAAAACCCAGGATAATAGTGGAATATCACTTCTTGATGCACAAATCGTGATTGAAGTAACGGTGGCAAATTGTTTTCTACAGATAGCAGCCACATCATATCCTATAAATATCAAGATTCATGATGCCCGAATAGTTTAAATTGTGTGTTTCAAGATTCATGGATCACAATACATCACAACACATCCTTATAGTCTAGAATAAGACATTATATTATATTATGTGCATATAAACTTTGAACGTGATGTGAAGAAGAGGAAAAATTTGCTTGGTCAGTTTTTTCTAAGAAGTAAGGTGTTTCAGTGTAAGGAAATATAGGGTAAACCATAAGTCAGGAAGGTGACTTGAAACAATATTTCTATTAACAACTTATTAAATAACATAGAAATCCAGAATAAGGTAGCATATATAAAAATATAAATAATGTAGTATTCCCTTTTGACTGGATAAAGAATTTATTATTTTTGCATAAGAATTCTGTTGTTTAAAAAGTAAAGTAGCAAAGGAATAATCAAACTGTCATAAATTATATGATTCTAAGTAGAGGTTACATTTGGGTATGTCTTCTTTTATTAAACAGTTTATATAAAATAATTAAAATTATTAGAAAAGATAATATTTCTGAATATTATTCTTATTCTTATGTAATATTTTTTTTCTTTTATCAATAATCAATTTTACATATAATTATTAGTTTCTGTTACTATTTCTTTTTTTATTGTTTTATTTTATCATTTTATAATTTTTCTTTGCTAATAAATATCGTCACGTAACATTCAACTATTGTCTATTCGTAGTGCATATATTTCATTACGGTGTAATCGAAATATATAGTTAAAAAAAAATAGAAAATTATACAATAGTATTTTATAAACATGACATATTGAATGATTAAATACATGCTTCATGTAATACAAATGTTTTTTTTCGTAGATATATAAGCGGTTGATTTTTACCCTCTCAAATTTCCAATTACTTAGTTGTCTCTCAAATTCACTCAACACAAACATACCCGCGAATATCTATCTTTACTGACAATAAACGGATTTTCATATTTTATTACAAATTTACTATCAACTATATTTACAACTACTTTATTTTTTACTTGGTAATTAAACAAACTTTATATTAATCTTACTTTTTGTTTTCTTTATAATTATCTTTTTATCATACAAAAAGAAACCAATATTTTATTTATAATTATTCAAAGTAAAATGACTTCAAATAAGGAATTTGCTGTTGGTAACAAAAGTAACGATAATAATAATAATGAACAAAGAAAGTATGGACCAACATTATTTGGAAGAAACAAAATAAGGAAACATGTAAATAATTATCATTTTATTAATTAAATATACTTTATCCATTTTTCGTTTCGTTTTGTATTCCATTATGTTGAACTAATCTAAAATTTATCCATAATAGAAAATCTCTTGCCTTACCCCAAGTGTCGATCTCAATACTACAAATAATAAGAATAATAATAAGAATAATAATAAGAATAATAATAAGAATAATGATAAGAATAATGATAAGAATAATAATAAGAATAATAATAAGAATAATAATAAGAATAATAATAAGAATAATAATAATTGTAATGTCAAAAAAGTCAAAAAAGTTAAGTTTTCGAATTTCATCAAAATCTCGGATGCAGTTGGCGAGTATGATCGATGTGGACAACTCGGACGGAAAGAAGAGAATTTTGCAATAAATATTCGGTTCACGGGAGAAACGTTGGCCAAAACTAAATTTAATATGGGAAAATGGGTAAATAAATAGATCTATATCTTGTGTATTTTTTGTGATTTATTCATCTTGATTTGAAATATTTGAATATTTTAGGTGAACAAGAATATATATAATCATCAAGAAGTAGATGCGTCATTAAAGAAAATTAATCGATACACAAAGAATTCAAAAAATAATATTAATGAATGTCGCGTTCGGGATAATACCAATTAGTAAGTGATTTCACATTATAACGAATAAGTTATTTATAATTTAATTCAATTTTTTCTAAAATCGTTTTAAATACATTTTATTAGATGCGAATTCAAAAAAATTTTCATGGGGCTTTATATTTTTAAAATCTCTTGGTTTATATATATGTATATATTTAATTAATAAAATATTGATATTTTGCTTCGAATTATAAAATCAATAAATGATGAAATTTTTAGGGTTCGATTCTTTTCTAAGTGATTTCTCTATTTAACAACTAATGTTAATTTGAGGTGAATCGTGCGCGAGCAATTAAAAAATGAGAGAAAAGGAATTTTTTATTATGTATTTTGGTAAATAAATAATGACAAAAAATATACAATAACAGCTATTCGAGATTTTTTTTTTTATAAATAAATAAATAAACAATAACATCAAATAAGTGCAAAATTTTATCTTAAAAAATGTAAAAAAACATTTTTTTGATAAATTATCCAAAACATTATTAAATTTCTTGATGATAAAGAAGGTTACAATGTAAATAATTACATATAGGTTATAGCTCATTCTAATGTATTGAAGTGTTAGTCGCCTTGCTTTTGTAAAGAATTAAAAAGCATTATTGATAATTAGACAATCTTTTTCTCGCTCTAAAGAATCCATAATTTATCAATGTAAAAATACATATTTTAAATTATTAATTATCAAATTATAAATAAGATCATATTTGGTTCAACTATCAGAAAATTAAAACTTCAAAATAATAATAACAAATATTCGATTGATTTTCATCTAAAAAATATTTATTATTTCAATATTTCTACGATTAACCTCTATATGCCATATATGTATGTTATGTACGTGTATGTTGTAACCCTTGGCCTAATTGTAAAACGAGTCAACGTCTTATATGTACCATCCCTTTTTGGACACTTTAATGATATAAAAATGGCTTAGTATACATTATATTACCTTTTTTAAATCTCAATCAGATATCATATTTTGCAAAAAAAAATGGCGTTTAAATTATTTGAAAAATTATCTCAGAATTTTATTGAACTTCTTAACGATAAAAGTGATTACAATGTAATCGTTGAAGTTGAGAATGAGAAATCCTTTACAGCGCACTCAAATATATTGAAGTGTCGGTCAACTTATTTTCATAAAGAATTAGAAAATATTATCCCAAATGAAAACAATATCAAAACGATTACTAAACCAAATATTTCTAATCAAATTTTTGATATTATTTTAAAGTAAGTCATTATTTTTTAATAAAAGTGAAGTGTTATTATTGACAACAATAATTAATTTCTTAATTTAATGATTAATAATTTATTTCAATAAAGATATATTTATGGCGGAATTGTCGATTTAGAGAATGTAGAAACAAGGATTATTTTTGATTTAATGAAAGCAGCTAATGAATTTGAAATTGAAGAATTAGCTAAAAAACTAGAAAATTATCTTATAGAAACTAAAAGTTCTTGGTTAAAATCTCATTTTTCTCTAGTTTATCGTTCAATTTTTAGCGGAAATAATTTCAAAGATTTAGAAAAATTTTGTAATGATATTGTTGTAAAGTATCCAAATCTCATTTTTGATGCCGAGGATTTCACTTCACTTCAAGAATCTGCATTGATTTCTCTCCTTAAACGAGATGATTTACAATTAGAAGAGATTAAAGTTTGGGAATATATTATTAAATGGGGAATTTCTCAGAATTCCACTTTACCTGCAGAACTCGAAGAGTGGACTAAAGAAAATTTTACGATTCTTAAAACTACTCTTCAACAATGTTTACCATTTATTCGATATTTCCATATTTCTAGTACTGATGTTTGGAATAAAGTAAAACCTTACAAGAAAATTCTTGATAAACAACTTTGGGAAGATTTGAATCAACGTTTTATGGTTCCTGATCAACCAGTTAAATCAATAATTTTACCACCAAGAACAACTTTAGTTCAAGAATTGCCTACCCGTACAACAGAATTAATAAAACCATCTTCCACCATTATTACTTACGAACATGTAGCCGAAATTTCCTCTTGGATTGATCGTAAATCAAGTATTTATTCTTTAACAAACACTCCATATGAGTTTCAATTACTTTTAAGAGGAAGCATAAATGGATTTGCACCCCAAACATTTTGGGATACCTGCCATGGTCATGTTAGTACTGTAGTGATCATAAAAGTCAAAGGAACAGAAGAAATTCTTGGAGGTTATAATCCTTTAATTTGGGATTCTAATATTGCTGGTAATAGTAGGTGGGAAAATACTAACGATAGTTTTATTTTCTCATTGAAAAATGGCAATATACAAAATTCAATTCTTAGCAGAGTAAAAATTNGAAGAGTGGACTAAAGAAAATTTTACGATTCTTAAAACTACTCTTCAACAATGTTTACCATTTATTCGATATTTCCATATTTCTAGTACTGATGTTTGGAATAAAGTAAAACCTTACAAGAAAATTCTTGATAAACAACTTTGGGAAGATTTGAATCAACGTTTTATGGTTCCTGATCAACCAGTTAAATCAATAATTTTACCACCAAGAACAACTTTAGTTCAAGAATTGCCTACCCGTACAACAGAATTAATAAAACCATCTTCCACCATTATTACTTACGAACATGTAGCCGAAATTTCCTCTTGGATTGATCGTAAATCAAGTATTTATTCTTTAACAAACACTCCATATGAGTTTCAATTACTTTTAAGAGGAAGCATAAATGGATTTGCACCCCAAACATTTTGGGATACCTGCCATGGTCATGTTAGTACTGTAGTGATCATAAAAGTCAAAGGAACAGAAGAAATTCTTGGAGGTTATAATCCTTTAATTTGGGATTCTAATATTGCTGGTAATAGTAGGTGGGAAAATACTAACGATAGTTTTATTTTCTCATTGAAAAATGGCAATATACAAAATTCAATTCTTAGCAGAGTAAAAATTTCTGCTAATGCAATTTTTTATATTTGCAAAAGCATTCAATATGCGAATGGTCCATACTTTGGAAATTCTCTTTATATGTTTAGTCCTAGTTCTAATTTTACGTTAGATAATAGCTGTGCGTGTAATAATAATTATGGTAATTATGAAAAACCTATAAGAACTACAGCAAGTGGTTTCTCAATTGTTGATTATGAAGTATTTAAGGTTATTAAGAAAACTAGTTAGAAATTTCGATCTCAGATAATAATTAGTGAAATTTATATACATATGTTTATTTTTTTATATTTTTTATATTATATTTTCTTTTTATATTTGTTGAGTATTTGCTTTATCCAAACATATATTTCATCCCACGTTTACTAAATGATAATTTTGGTGATATTTTCACAGATTATAAAATTCCAAATAAATTCCAAATACAGATGATACAAAAACAATATAATTAATCTTAAATTAATATCTATTTAAAATTATTTAAAATTAAATGTAACTTCTGCATTCATACTATGTTTTTATATTCAATATTATTGGATGCATATCGCAAGATTATAAAATGCTTTTCGAAACTCTATTCTAAATTTAATGTGCTGTGAATTGACCGTTTTCCAGCACCTGATTAGAATATAAAGTAATAAATATTATTTTTTTTAAAAGAAAATATTTTTAATATACATATATATTTTATCAGAACTTGAGTTTTTAGTCGGAGAGTTCATCCACTTTAGTCCTATTTTTTTTTCTGTTCAATTAACTCATTTCTTCTAGCTCTTTGACACAGGAAATTAATGAATTTTCTACTCGGCAATAAGGAAGGGAAATTATAATTAGTCTACATTAATTGACTAAATATATATACTTATAATATTATTGTCAATCTTATTTGTTAGATTTTATATATACTTTGATAAGTCCGCTTGTATAGTTATTAATTATTTAATTATTTTTAATTATAAAAGTTAACTATTTGCAATACCATGAAAATGGCGGCAGCAGAGAGGGAAACAAGAAGAACATTTTTCAAAAAATAAAATCATTAAAAAATTCAATGTACATTTTATTATTTTGTCATTTTTTATACATAAATTAAAAACTAAACACATTTTTTGCGAATAAAAATAATTAATGCACATATCCTCTTTTGTGTACATTTTTTCAGATGTTTTATAAACAATTTATAGACAGACAGTTTTTGCAGGGCACCTTTACATTTCTATGATATGCAAGCAAAAAAATATGGCAAATGCCTTGACCTGCCTTCTTAGACTATATGTCTTAGAAGCCAGAAAAAAGTGGTCTAATTTTTTGTTACAGGAAGATAAGTGATATAATTATGATTTGATGGATTACTTTTTTATCTCAACTTTGAATAGTCATAACTCAATATATATTTGAACTAAAAAGATGATTCAATCACTGTGTTGAAGCCTGAAAACCCAGTCTTCATGATTATCCTTTAATATCAAGATTCATACATCACGACACACACCTATAGTCTAGAATAAGACATTACATAATATGATTTACACATAAAGAATAATTTACTTGACCAGATTTTTCTAAGAAATAAGGTGGTTTTCAGTGTAAGGATATATAGGAACTATGTGTCCTGGAAATAATACTTCTATTGACCAACTTGCCAAATCACATTGAAATCCAGAATAAGTAGCATATTTAAAAAGAATAATCATGTAATATTCATCTTTTGACTGGATTAAGAATTTATTATTTTTGCATAAGAATTCTGTTGTTTAAAAGTGAAATAGTAAAGGAATAATCAAAACAGTCATAAATTTTATGATCCTGAGTAAAGGTTACATTTGGGTATGTATTTTTTATTAATCCATTTATATATACATTAGTTACAATAATTTTAATTATTAGAAAAGTTAACATTGCTGTATATTATTGTTTATTAGAATGGTTCTCTTATTCTCATGAAATATTTTTCTTTTATCAATAATCAATTTTACATATAATATACTGTTTCTTTTTTATTGTTTTATTTTGTTATTTTTTAATTTTCTTCGCTAATAAACACCGTCACATAACTTTTAATTATATTAGTACATATCTTTCATTAGGTACAGTGCAATCATAATTTATATTTAAAAAAATAAAAAATAGAAATTCTAGAGTTAATCCAATGTACAGTTAATTATATCAATCTTTCTATTAATTTAATAAAATTTAATATTAAATCAAATTTAATAGTAAGAAATAATTTCAATTTGTTTTCGAGCCTGAGTCTCATGAAAATATTGAATGTCAAACGTACTTTACGTAATACAAATATTTTTTCGTAACTATATAAGTGGTTGATTTTTATCCTTCTCACTCAAATTCACTCTTATCTTTATTGACAATAAACGGATTTTCATTTATCAATATTATTTTATTACAAATATTCTATCAACTATATATTTACTTCGTTCACATATAAACACTTTATTTTTACTTGGTAATTAAATAACTTTATGTTAATCTTACTTTTGGTTTTTTTATAATTATCTTTAATCACACAAAAAGAAACTAATATTTTATTTATAATTATTCGACTTCAAATAAGGAATTTGTTGTATATGGTAACAAAAGTAATGAAAATAATAATAACGGTCGGAGAAAGTATAGACCAACATTATTAAATAGGGCAACATGTAAATAATTATCATTTTATTAATTATACAGACTTTATTCATTATTCGTTTCGTTTTATATTCCATTATATTGAACTAATCTAAAATTTATCCATAACAGCCCAAGTGTCGATTACACTACTACAAATAATAAGAATAATAATGTCAAAAAAGTTAAGTTTTCGAATTTCATTATTCCGAATGCAGTTGGTGAGTATGATCGATGTGGACAACTCGGACGGAAAGAAGAGAATTTTGCAATAAATATTTGGTTCACGGGAGAAACGTTGGCCAAAACTAAATTTAATATGGGAAAGTGGGTATCTATATCTGTATATGTCTTTTTTATTTTTTGTGATTTATTCATTTATTGATGATCTGGATTTGAAATATTTTAATATTTTAGGTGAACGAGAATATATATAATAATCAAGAAGTAGATGCGTCATTAAAGAAAATCAATCGATATATAATGAATTGAAAAGACTCTATTGATGTTTGGGATAATACTGATTGGTATAACAGATAAGTTATTTATGAATTAATATATGTAATATAATCTTTCCTAGAATCGTTTAAATGCATTTTATTTTTAGATAATGTAAATATGTAATCTACCTAGTTTTTTTTTTTTTAGAAATTTGTGAATAATAATGTTCACAAGGATTTTATATTTAAAATCTATATATGTTATGTATATATTTAAATAATAAAATATTGATTTTGCTTCAAATTAGAAAATCAATAAATATTGAAATATTTAGTAACATAATGCTTGATCTTTATATAATGGTTCAATTCTTTTTTAAGTAATTCCTCTATATAATCACTGTTTAACAACTAAATTGTTAATTTAGAAGAGCAATTAATACAATAAAATAATAAAAGAGTAAAATTTTATTATACATTTTGGTAAATAAATAAATGACAATAAATTAATATAATAGTTTTAATTTAATTGTAATTTAATTTATCAAAAATTTTTTAGGACCATCCCTTATTGGACACATTATAACTTCGAAATTAGAAATGAAATACAGATTTATGAAATTAACCACAAAAAAAGCATCGTACGAATTTTGGTGTAACTTTTCGTAAAGTACAATTTAACGTCGTACCTTTGTTTCCCACATTTTACAAAAAAAAATGTCGTTTAAATTATTTGAAAAATTATCTCAGAATTTTATTGAACTTCTTAACGATAAAAATGATTACAATGTAATCGTTGAAGTTGAGAATAAGAAATCCTTTACAGCGCACTCAAATATATTGAAGTGTCGGTCAACTTATTTTCATAAAGAATTAGAAAATATTATCCCAAATGAAAACAATATCAAAACAATTACTAAACCAAATATTTCTAATCAAATTTTTGATATTATTTTAAAGTAAGTCATTATTATTTAATAATAGTGAAGTGCTATTATTGACAACAATAATTAATTTCTTAAATTAATGATTAATAATTTATTTCAATAAAGATATATTTATGGTGGAATTGTTGATTTAGAGAATGTAGAAACAAGGATTATTTTTGATTTAATGAAAGCAGCTAATGAATTTGAAATTGAAGAATTAGTTAAACAACTAGAAAATTATCTTATTGGAACTAAAAGTTCTTGGTTAAAATCTCATTTTTCTCTAGTTTATCGTTCAATTTTTAGCGGAAATAATTTCAAAGATTTAGAAAAATTTTGTAATGATATTATTGTAAAGTATCCAAATCTCATTTTTGATGCCGAGGATTTCACTTCACTTCAAGAATCTGCATTGATTTCTCTCCTTAAACGAGATGATTTACAATTAGAAGAGATTAAAGTTTGGGAATATATTATTAAATGGGGAATTTCTCAGAATTCCACTTTACCTGCAGAACTTGAAGAGTGGACTAAAGAAAATTTTACGATTCTTAAAACTACTCTTCAACAATGTTTACCATTTATTCGATTTTCTAGTACTGATGTTTGGAATAAAGTAAAACCTTACAAGAAAATTCTTGATAAACAACTTTGGGAAGATTTGAATCAGCGTTTTATGGTTCCTGATCAACCAGTGAAAATAATTTTACCACCAAGAACAATTTTAGTTCAAGAATTGCCTACCCGTACAATAGAACAAACGAAACCACCTTCCACCATTATTACTTACGAACATGTAGCCGAAATTTCCTCTTGGATTGATCGTAAATCAAGTATTTATTCTTTAACAAACACTCCATATGAGTTTCAATTACTTTTAAGAGGAAGCATAAATGGATTTGCACCNCGAGGATTTCACTTCACTTCAAGAATCTGCATTGATTTCTCTCCTTAAACGAGATGATTTACAATTAGAAGAGATTAAAGTTTGGGAATATATTATTAAATGGGGAATTTCTCAGAATTCCACTTTACCTGCAGAACTTGAAGAGTGGACTAAAGAAAATTTTACGATTCTTAAAACTACTCTTCAACAATGTTTACCATTTATTCGATTTTCTAGTACTGATGTTTGGAATAAAGTAAAACCTTACAAGAAAATTCTTGATAAACAACTTTGGGAAGATTTGAATCAGCGTTTTATGGTTCCTGATCAACCAGTGAAAATAATTTTACCACCAAGAACAATTTTAGTTCAAGAATTGCCTACCCGTACAATAGAACAAACGAAACCACCTTCCACCATTATTACTTACGAACATGTAGCCGAAATTTCCTCTTGGATTGATCGTAAATCAAGTATTTATTCTTTAACAAACACTCCATATGAGTTTCAATTACTTTTAAGAGGAAGCATAAATGGATTTGCACCTCAAACATTTTGGGATACCTGCAATGGTCATGCTAGTACTGTAGTGATCATGAAAGTTAAAGGAACTGAAGAAATTCTTGGAGGTTATAATCCTTTAGCTTGGGATGCTAATTCCGCTGGTAGGTGGGGTAATACTAATGACAGCTTTATTTTCTCATTGAAAAATGGCAATATACAAAATTCAATTCTTAGCAGAGTAAAAATTCCTACTAATGCAATTTGGAATGTTGGAAAAATATCACAATATAATAATGGTCCATACTTTGGATATGATCTTTATATGTTTAGTCCTAGTTCTAATTTTACGTTAGATAATAGGTGTGTGTGTCATAATAATAACGGTCATTATGAAAAACCCATAAGGACTACAATAGATAAATTCTCAATTGTTGATTATGAAGTATTTAAGGTTATTAAGAAAACTTGCAATCCTTAGATAATGATTAATGATATTTCTATTTATTTTATATTTTATATTCATTGATTATATAATTATTTACTTTATCCATATGTATATTTTATTAATATTTATCCTACGCTTACTAAATGATGATATTTTCACAGACTATAAAATTCCGTGGGATATTTTTCGTATTAATTAATTGAATTGAATCAATATCAACGATACAAATAAATTAATAAATATCGATGCAAAAAAATTAACAGTAAAGTATAATTAAAATCAACTTTTGCACCAAAATAGTTTATTAATGTGACGCTCGCTCTTTTTTTAATCATTAAAAATATTATGAGCGTTAGTCTCCGCAGGATAAAATCAGATGAGAACTTTTAATATCTAATATAAATAGTAAAACGTCATTGACACGAAATATGTACATAAAATGAATACACATTAATTTTTTAATATAAAACACGTAATTTGAGTAATTAATTATTTTTTTTTAGTCTTTAAAAGATAGATACCTTTCATTTACGTCAAACAACAATGTTCAAACAAAAATTTTATGAGAGAATACAAACCATTGATTCAAAAAGCATTCAATTTTTTTATCTAAAAAAATTGATGATATATAATTAATTTTATAATAGTGAATCGTACGTTCTTGCATTTGGCAGGAATTCCTTATCAAATTTCAGGAGCAAAAAATTTTGGGAAAAATTCTTAGACTTTGATTTTCAATATATTGAGAAGTTTTCTATAAAAAGGGGTATTCTTAATCTTTCGTGAATTCAAATTAAACAACAAAAAAATAATAATGTTTAAACAAAAAAAATTATAAAATCCAAGCAAATTTAAAATTTATACCTATAAATCTATATAATATCCATCCACAAAAGTTTTTTTTACCGCATAACAATATCAGAAACGGAAAATTTGTATATATTTTTGGTAAATCTGAAGGTGCGTGTTTACATATTGTTCAGCATCAAAATTTACGTACATGTAAATATATTTGTGGATTATCTATACCTACGGGTCAAATAGATAGTAGTCGAGAATATTGTCAATTTAAGAAATGTAAACATAATACAGAAAATATATTATACTTGATTGTTTAGGAGTTGTAGATAGTTTCAGAATATATAAATTTCATCTAAGTTGTAATAATTATATTATTATTAATTAAATCCTATTCAGTGATTTAGGATTAAGCAGGCGGAAGCAATTAGATTAGATAGTATCAATGGGAATCTCCCATACATTGCACCTAAACTTTATGTAAAAAAGATTAAACAACAAAATGTGTATAGTTTAGGTATTATAATGTGATGTATTCAATACTGATCCTTATTTTTCTATTGTAATAATTAATGGACATTGACCTAAAATTTACAAATATATTCTATACTTTAATGAAAAAATGTTGGGATGTTAATCCTTATAATAGATCTGATGCATTAACAATTTATGATAAATTGGAATCATTAATTCGATTATTCTATAATGAAAAGAACCTATTCAATCTAACGGTCTGGAGTCAAATCAAATTTTTCTCAATCAAGTTTAATAAAAGATGAAAGTGACCAAAAAATCCAAACTAGTAAAGTATCTCTATAGAAGAAAAAGAAGGTAAAATTGCTCAAATTATTAATTTCAATAAAATCTCCAATTTAGTTCATATTAATGTAATATTTTACATTTATATTTAGCATATAAAATTAAACAATTTGATTTTGAAATCCCTGAAAGTAATATTTTATTAATTTTTTAATACGATTAATAATAATTAATATTGATTTAAAAAATACTTATTGCATAATTATAGAATTCGAGCAACTATTTCTTAATAATGTTGATGACTTAAATGATTTTTAAGGTAAGATAATTGATATGATTTCGTTCTATATTTCATAAATTTATTTATTTATTATTTTATTTTATTTTATTTTAACTTTAGTTGATCAAGAATAGGGGTTGCCAGTCCTTCAAATTCGGGCTCGCAGTTTCATGATTAAATTTATTTCTTATTATATTTGTTCTGTTTCTTTCATTATTAAAACTTTGAATTTCATTATTTAATGTAAATACAGTCAACTCACTATACAACGAAGTAGCTGTCCTGTACCCTAGCTTCGTTATAGTTAGATAACGAAGAATTCAGAGAATTTGATTGGTAGATTCGTTGTATCGAGAGTACTTTTAGTATACCCGTACCAAAAATTCGCTATATATAGAGTGAGTTGATTGTATATATATATTATAAATTATTTTAATTAAATTCTTCTATGTGTACTATTCTATTATTATTATTATTATTAAATGATTTATTTTATTTTTTTTCAAAATTTTAGCGAAATATTACTGTCATCTCACATATACAGTACAATTCATTCAGTACAGTTAAATACAGTTTAATCTAAGAAATGAATTAATAACATTCTTAGTTTGTTTATTTATAATTTAACTCACTAATATAGATGGGAAATAATAAAGTCAATATATAGAAAGAATTAGTTTTTATAATTTATTATATAGATTATTAAACGTGAAATTTTATTTTTATTTTTCTTATTTCATTAAAATTAAAAGCTAAAAAACATTTTGCATATTAATCTAATTATTAAATATTATTAAGTACATTTTTATTTTGTACGGAGAGAAAAGATAACAAGAAGAGAGAAGGGGATAGACGAAAAGAAAGATTGTGGGATTATTCATGTGACAAGTGTCAATAGCGTTATGAGTACTCATTGTGGTGGAGATAAAAGTAAAGATTGAGTTAAAGTATTATTAATTTATTAGAACTGTTATTTGATATGTCTTGGATGAGAAGNCATTCAGTACAGTTAAATACAGTTTAATCTAAGAAATGAATTAATAACATTCTTAGTTTGTTTATTTATAATTTAACTCACTAATATAGATGGGAAATAATAAAGTCAATATATAGAAAGAATTAGTTTTTATAATTTATTATATAGATTATTAAACGTGAAATTTTATTTTTATTTTTCTTATTTCATTAAAATTAAAAGCTAAAAAACATTTTGCATATTAATCTAATTATTAAATATTATTAAGTACATTTTTATTTTGTACGGAGAGAAAAGATAACAAGAAGAGAGAAGGGGATAGACGAAAAGAAAGATTGTGGGATTATTCATGTGACAAGTGTCAATAGCGTTATGAGTACTCATTGTGGTGGAGATAAAAGTAAAGATTGAGTTAAAGTATTATTAATTTATTAGAACTGTTATTTGATATGTCTTGGATGAGAAGGATTAATTATAATAACAAAGTTATGGAATGGCAAATAAAGTAAAATGTCGTTGCTGTTATGAATTTGGGATAGAGGATAATTAATTATTACGATGATTATGATGATGATGATGGCTATGATGATTTAAATGATGGGAAAGAAGAAGTTTGAGGAAAAGTGAAAGTGAATTTGATGTTGGATAAAAGAAATTAATATTATTATTATGAATATTATGATTGTTATTATGATTGTTAACTAGTTCTAATGTTTCTAAATTATTGCAAATGGAACAAGAATTCAAAATTTCATAAAAATATACATTATTTTTAATTAACTTTATCTTAATTATCTTGTTTATTTATTATCCTTTAAATATAATCTTTATCTTATTAATTAATATGTTTCATTGTTTAATGATTCACTAAATATCTTTAAGGGACAATTTTATATTCGGAGCCATTGAAATTATTAAGGAGAATTCAACATGAGTTAGTCAGCACATTATTTTTTTGGTATCGTTTCATAGATATTTTTTGCAAAATTATGTTAAATTATTAAGATATTTTATATACGCACGAATGAAAGCTACTGGCATCGTTGAAACTATATTTTATTTAAGTCCACTTTACCTATCGGTCAATAAAATCTTGTTTTATAATTATATCATCTATTTATATCTTTACATAATTCCTTTATTAAATAATATTCTTTCATCTCTCTGTATCATTTTTATTATTTGCATTTATTTGTTATTGAATGTTTGATGTAGGTTGTCAAAGATCAGAACGTAAAAAGTGGGTTCGATGTGACGGCTGTATTATTTTTAGTAGAAAGTGGACATGATCAATGTCTGGTAGAAGATTAGTGATATGAGTTAAATAATAATTTAATATGTCGTTTCTCTATTCCTTTCTATTTTTTTTTTCATTTTCTCATTATTTNTAATATGTTTCATTGTTTAATGATTCACTAAATATCTTTAAGGGACAATTTTATATTCGGAGCCATTGAAATTATTAAGGAGAATTCAACATGAGTTAGTCAGCACATTATTTTTTTGGTATCGTTTCATAGATATTTTTTGCAAAATTATGTTAAATTATTAAGATATTTTATATACGCACGAATGAAAGCTACTGGCATCGTTGAAACTATATTTTATTTAAGTCCACTTTACCTATCGGTCAATAAAATCTTGTTTTATAATTATATCATCTATTTATATCTTTACATAATTCCTTTATTAAATAATATTCTTTCATCTCTCTGTATCATTTTTATTATTTGCATTTATTTGTTATTGAATGTTTGATGTAGGTTGTCAAAGATCAGAACGTAAAAAGTGGGTTCGATGTGACGGCTGTATTATTTTTAGTAGAAAGTGGACATGATCAATGTCTGGTAGAAGATTAGTGATATGAGTTAAATAATAATTTAATATGTCGTTTCTCTATTCCTTTCTATTTTTTTTTTCATTTTCTCATTATTTATTTATTTCCTTTTATCTCACACTAATTAATTAGAATCGAATGCAAGAAGCATTAGTGTTATTTAATGTAATTCACAATGGTTTGTAAATATTTCAATGATCTGATCTTATTCTGATATTTTTCGTGAAAAGATTAAAATATCACATGTACGAAAATATTTCCTAATTATTTTAGAAATATTTTTTTTTGAAATTTTTATATAACAAGTGTTACCTAGAATATGAAATGAATGATATAAAAGGTTAGTATTAAATAATATTATTTTTAAGAAAAATTAAGAACATTGGAAAACCACAAGGAATAATACTTAAATGAGTAATTTACTTTAAGGGATTTAAGAATGAAAATGAATTTTTAATTTGCGCGCAAGCCTGCGAAATAGTGATTAAATTTCGATTCTCAAAATCGATAAAGATATTAAGATATCCCTTTCAAAGATTATTCATTTCAAATAATAATTCTTTATTAACATACTTATAAAAAAATTAAAAAAAAAGAGAATTTCTAAATAATAACAAGAATTCATGAGTCAGAAAAAATTATAATTTAGAAATACTAAATATAAATATGCATTTAATAGTAATTGATAAAATTAAACAAGAAAAAAAAAATAAATAAATAAAAAAGAATTCAAATTTAATCGATTACTTGCTCCTCATCCGTCTTTCTTATGATCTAATGGTAAGAATGTCGAAAAATTTATTACATTAGTATTACGAAATAATTTATAGTTATAAATTATTAAAGAATTCTGCTCAAATGGTTTTTTTTAATTTTTTAATAAATAATTTTAATTTAAAATAAGTTATTATATTTACAAAGAAATAGGATGTAGAAATTTGATCGCTAACAATTTTTTTTAAGATTATAATAAATTTAATTTAATTAATTAATAATTTACCTATGTTATAAATATTTGCTAATAATAAATAATAATAATAATAAAAATAAATAATAGTTACCATCCACTCAGTAAATAAATTGTTTATTTTTTTGTTATTAATATTAATAAATAACATATTGTGAGGTCACACCGAAGTGCTTTTTAATCCGTATATTAATTTCGCATATTGTGTAACGAAATAAACTATATATGTCGTCAAAACTATTGAATTGAGTCAGACGCAATTAAAATCGCAAAAAATTGGAGTTGAGTCAAGGCAAATTTTGATTTTTATTAGTGATTGACGCAATTAGTTGAGTCAGACGTAATTAAAAATTGAAATTTTAAGAGTTGAGTCAAGGCCAAATTAGTTTTGACGACATGTATAAAATAAACAATCATTACTAAAACATTTTGCAATTTTAAACGTAATTTACGTTTCGTTTTTTTTTTTTAAAAAAAAAAGAATTTCTACCTTTTATACCATAAGCAAACAAAAAAAAATGTCATCTCATAAAATATGCTCAGAATGCAATCAAGAAATGAATATCTTTGATTGGTGCAAACCATGTAACTCGAAACATTTCCAAAATGATTTTAATAAATGGACAAGTGGAAATGACAAAATAGATAAATTCATTCAAGATGCTCAACTAAATGCTAATAATCGTTGGACATTAATATAATGGATACCTTATGATCAATTTAAAGACGTTAAACAAATAGGTAAAGGTGGATTTGGATCAATACAATATGCTAGGTGGATTGATGGATATATTGAAAAAAGGGATATTAAAAGTAAACAATGGAAAAGATATGGTAAAAGTGATGCTTCATCACATTTGAATATCTTTGTAATAAAAATATTGGGTCTTGTTTTGATCGATATTTAAATAAATATTTCAATAAAATGCCTTTGATTTATTAAATTTTATCGAATAACCTTAATACATTATAGTAACATGGCACAATTAAAGTTGTAAAAATAGTATTATGAAATAATTAATAGTTTTAATTATTAAAGGCTAATTAATCAAGAATTACCTTCTGATTCTTAAAGGTTTGATGTTAGATTCTACAATTCAATAAAAAACTACCCAAATAAATTTTAATTTAAAAGTAAATTATTATATTTACGGAGTATTAGAATATAAATTTGATCGCTAACAACTAATAATTTTTTAAAATTAATTAAGATTATAATAAATTCAATTTAATCAATTAATAATTTATTTATGAAATAAATTGGTTCATAATAAATAATAATAATAGTTTAGTTTCACTCTGAAAAATAAATAAATAAAATGTTTATTTTTTTTCGCGTGATTAATAAATGTGGCGTGTTATTTTTATTAATTTATTCAGAAAAAAAAATAATTGTAGTAAAAATGTTTATTTGAATGTTCAAAAAAATATTAGGATTGCAAATTTTTTTTTAAAAAAAAACAAAAAGAAAATAAAAAGAATTGTAAATTTTTTAAAAAAGAAAGGAAGTACTAAAAGAGTCGTTATTTAGTGAATGAACAGGTGATACTAGTTAATAGAAAGTAATTAGTTTTCCATCTATATTCGTTTTCATTTTTTGATTTTAAAAATCCTACTATTAACTTTTCATATATATATTTAATAAGAAAAAGAATGGATGTTTGTTAGGTTGATAATAAGATTCCCAGCAATGTATTAGTCTTGACAATTGCATACTAGCAATTGTAGATACGTCATTTATAATGTGACAAGTAGAGAATTAATTAAGTTTCAGAAACAAAGTTGTTTGCACTTGTGAAACTTGATGTAGAGTAGTTGAAAACCTAGCTTAATATGTATCAAAGTTTCCTTTTAATACATTGAATAACAACTATATCAAATAAAAAATACAATAAGAAGGTTATTGACCATATTTATGAAATACTAAAGCCATTTCCTAATTGATATAGTTGACAAGTCAATCGATTTTGCTGCTAAATCTGTTTCATATTCTTTAATTTTTTTTTTTTTGCATTTGCTAATAAAAGAGGTAATCCATGAAAATATTGCATAATTAATTTGTTCATATAATATGACTTAAGTTTCAACAGGGAATTCTAACAACTATTTAATTATCGAATATTATTTAAAAATATATTCTCAAATTTTACACAAATTGTATACAGTCAACTCTATAAATACACATTCTAGAAGAGCATTTCTTCGTTAAATGCTCCCTATGCTCCAGTCCCATCCACTAATACATCGGGAAAACCAATAAGGCGTAATATTAAGAGACCTACGTAATTTACGTAGTTTGCATAAATTTACATTTATGCGCAAATTTATGTAATATTACGCGTAAATTTATTAAAAGTAAATTCTGGTTGCATTTATAGAATTATTTTGTTTATTTCAAGAAAATTCATTTTTTTCAAAAAAAAATAAAAGAATAATCAAGAATGTTTTATAAATACGATTTAATAGTAAAGCTAAAATCTGTAAGGCGAAATTCCGAAGCCCAAAAAAAAAAAAATCCTATAAAAGGTTTTATCTAAGAACAATTTTGTATAATATATGGATGAATTATATTGATATTTTAGCATAATGTTTAGAAAATATTATTATTGCTAAGAGAAATATTCATTATGAAAAAATACAGTGTAGTCATATTAATAACTTCAATATTAAATTTTATAAATAAATTCCTTACGTAAAATCTCAGAAATGAACAGAAGATTATAAATATAACCTCTTTTCCGTTATTTTTATTTTACAACATCACAATAAAAATATTTTATTGACAAGTAAAAATCAAAATTAAAAGAATAACTACATATATTTATTTAAAGTTCCAAAAACTAATACCACCGTCAATAATAAAACCGACTCCATATTTAACAACTTCTAACTATGGAGCGAAACTATCTTTTTTAGTCGGAAATTAATTCCTTCCGTTAATATTAAATCATCTAAAGAAGATAAAGAAGAAAGAAGTAGGAAACTTTTGGATTTGAATATATATTGTATTAATTCCATTTTATATAAGTTAGAACGAGACAATCTCTAGTGTATTGTCAAGATAGTTCAATTCCTTCATTTTTAAAAAGATAAAACATATATATATGAGACTTTTCTGATTAAACTAGTGTTTATTAAAAAAGGAGAACCGATTTTCTTGCACAAGTAGTTGAGTTTACAATTAAAATCTAATAAATCGTCTCCATCACCAACTACAATAACTTTAAATTTTCAACTTGAGTTATTATTTCTAAAGCCTACTTCACATTCTCTATCAATTATAAAAGTTCTCCGATAAAAAATGACTCATCATTAGAATGAAACTTTTGCTAAATAAATGCAAAATAAAAGCTTATTTTAAATATTTTTAGAAGTTGAAAATATCGAAGCAAAAAAAAAATCAGAAAAAAAGGTTTATTAAAATATTTAATAATAGAAAAAATAATATAGCGATTATTAATTTTTTTTTTTCTTTGAAAATTAAAATTTCTAACTATTTTTCTTAATAATCTCAAATACTTCATAATCAACAATTGAGAAACGATCTTTTGTAGTTCTAATAGGAAACTCGTAATGACCGCAGTCCGTACAAATACAGCTATCATCTGAAGTAAAATTAGAATTAGGACTATTCATATAAAGATGATTCCCAAAATATGGTCCACAAATTTTTTGTAAATCTTTGCCAGCATTCCCAATTGCAATTTGAGGGTTTTTTACTCTGCTAAGAATTGAATTTTGTATTTTTCCGGTTTTCAATGAAAAAATGAAACTATCATTAGTTACTTTCCAAGTGTTTTTAATAGAATTTGCATCCCAAGTCAAAGGATTGTATCCTCCAAGAATTTCATCTGTTTCCTTAACTTTCATAATTACCACCGTATTAGAATAACCATGACATTTACTCCAAAACTTTTGAGGCTCAAATCCATTTATACTTCCTCGGAAAATTAGTTTAAACTTATATGGAATATTTATTAAAGAATAAGTTATAAAGCTATGATCAATCCAAGAGGAAATTTCAGCTATGTGTTCGTTAGTAATAATAACGGAAAATGATTCTGCTGCATGAGCAGTTCTAGGTGGCAAAATAAACGATTCTATTGGTTGACCAGGAGCTAAGAAATATTGTTTCAAATCTTCCCAAAGTTTTTTGTCAAGAATTTTCTTGTAGGGTTTTAATTTGTTCCACATGTCAGTACTAGAAATATGGAAATATCGAATTAGAGGTAGACATTGTTTAAGAGTGATTTGCAAAGCTGTAAAGTTTTCTTTAACCCATTCATTAAGATTTTCAGGTAACGTGGGATTCTGAGCAATTCCCCATTCGATAATATATTCCCAAATTTTAATCTCCTCCATTTGCAAATCATCTCGTTCAAGGAAAGAAATTAATACGGATTCTTGAAAAGAAGGGAAATCTTCAGCATCAAAAATCAGAGTTGGATATTTTGTGGCAATGTCATTGCAAAATAATTGCAGATCTTCAAAGTTAATTCTACTAAAAATTGAATGATATACTAGGGAAAAATTCGTCATTAACCAAGAACTTTCAGTTTCTATAAGAAAAGTTTCCAATTCCTTGGCTAATTTGGTTTCAATAAGAAGAATTTCTAAGTTCTTGGTCAATTCTTCAAGTTCAAATTCATTAGAAGTCATCATCAAATCAAAAATAAATCTAGTTTCTGCATACTCCAAATCAATAATTCCGCCATAAATATAACTTTATTGAAAAAATTAAAATTAATTATTAATTTATGAAATTTAACTTATAATAATATTAAATTATTATTAACTCACTTGAGAATTTCTTCAAAAATTTCATTCGAAATATCCGATTTAATAATTGTCTTGATATTGTTTTCATCCGGAGTAATGTTTTCCAATTCTTTACGAAAAGAAGGTGATCGACACTTCAACACATTTGAATGAGCTGTAAAGGATTTCTTATTTTCAACTTCAATGATTACATTGTAATCATCTTTATCGTTAAGAAGTTCAATGAAGTTTTGAGATAATTTATCAAAAAATTTCAAAGACATTTTTTTTTTTAGAAAACAATGTAAAAAAAAATAAGATTCGAGGTTTAAATTAAAAAAAGGTTAATCATTTGCACGTGTACAATTTTCGCGATGATTCGAAATTTTTGTCGGGTTCGTCACTTTAACAAAAAATGATTACGTTATAATTTTTTATTAAAAGAATACAATAAAGTTTATTTAATCAATTTGAAATTCTTTATAATCTAAATTATTATTGTAAGTTATTTTCATAAATTAATGAATATATGCAGAAGGGAATTTATTGGAAACTCCTGCACGATATAATTCAAAAATTGCTAATGTTGGAAATTTTACATTGATAAGAAAGGAATTACTGCTTCAATAGTACACCGGATGATGGTGAATCGATGAAAATTTAAATGGTTCTGGATCATTGCTTCGTTTAAAATTATAAACCTAATTCATAATTTATGTGTTCTAATAAGTAATCGAATATTAAAAATAATATAAATATTAAATATTAAAAATAATATAAAAAATAAATATTAAAAATAACATAAAAAATAAATTAAAAATTCTAAAATTAATTTATAAGCCTTAATTATTATATATTTAACTTGTAGCGTGTCATCCACTACTGAAACTGTGATCATTTCCTCTATTCATCAAAAATACTTTAAATATTATTATTAAATATTGTTATTAAAAATATTCAATTTTTCATAAGTTCCTGAGTAACTTTATCGATCTTTGATTTAAGTTCTGGACTAATGTTATTATAGACTTTTGGTAAAGCTTTCCATTCTTTAAAAACTCGTTTTCTAATTGTGTCAAAATCATCCCATTCAACAACTTTACCATGATCATAAATTACACGTAAAAGATTATCGGGATCATTGGGTGGACAACATTCTTTGGGATAAACAATTGGAACCTATATAATAAATATTTTTTATTATTTTACGATTATAATAAATAGAAATTAGAACAAATAAATAGAAATTATAAAAATACTAACCCCTAATTCATTCCTCTTGACAACAAATTCACCAGGAAAACTGATTTTCTTTGAATCCATTTTGGGAATTTTCATGATGTTCCTAATAGCATCACAATATCGTATCGATTATAAGTATAAAATAATTAAAATAATTTCTATTTAAAAAAAAAAAAAGATATATCAAAATCAAACCTTTCAGTTCCATCAGCATATTTGACGTGACTAAGTTTAGTGGCAAAGCTCATGGTATCACGATTGATTTTTTGTAATAGACCACCTCCCATACCAAATAAAACATTTTGAACCGAATATCCAGCTTCTTTAACAGCTTTCAATATAGCTTTTAAAGATTGAATAGTAACATTATCACCCTGAATCACACCACATTTACGCATCACTTTATATCCTTTTTTATTAACATCACATCCAAATATTTTTTCTTCAGCTCTAAACCATCGAAAAGGAAAAAAACCCCCAAGAGATAAGTAACGAAATTAAATAATAATAATAATATCGATAGTTAATAATATCGATAATTAATAATGTAATAAGTATTTATATATGTAATACCTAAGAGCCATCAACACAACTTCTACTTGATCTCCACTGTCGGGTCTGAGGACCAAGAAACCACCCTTCTCAAGTTTTTGAGAAGCAATTGATGGTACAATATTTTCCAATGCATTAGCGTAATCAAAAGCATCCATAACGCAAGCGTATAGACCACTTCCGAAACGATCAATTAATCGTAGCAAGGCATCCTAAACAAAATTTATATTTAGACTTTTTTTTTGTATTGATCGGATCGTAAAATAAAAATAATAATAATTACCTTTTCAGTTTTGTGAGAAAGCATCACAGAATGTTCTGTGGCAGGAATAGCTAATCCAATGGGTTTCCCATTATTAATCTTGTATTGAACGTAATACGAAGCACTCATTGTAGCCGACCTTCTAAAATTGATCTGTTATTAAAAAAAAATTTAAATAAAATTTTTAATTAGTATCATCTAAAAATTATTATTCAATAAAAAGTTCGCAAATAAGTAAACATTTACCAGATGCGCGGCACCACCAATAATCGATTGTTCAAGTGATGTACAACCACGAAATCCGGAATCTTGTAATCGACTTTATAATTTGTTAATATAAGATAATTATAACGATGATGGTGATGATGATGACGATAAAAATTTTTATTTTATTTTTTTTTTACCTTTCCAAAAGAAAATATCCGTCTTCATCCACCGTGTCTTCAAAAGCCTCTTCAATTATATCACGCGCACGACGCGAAAGTGTTGCCACGGTTGATGGATACTGAATGAATTGGAAATATAATAATGAATATATATTATAACGATTAATAAATAATTTTAAACAAAGAAAAAATTTTTTTAATAATTTGAAATTTACCCAAATCATAGTAAGCAAAGTTTCTAAAAATGTGACCAAAGGTGTATATTCCCCTTCAGCTATAATTTGATAGACTGGAGTATGCACATGGCAACAGGTTCCTTCCGGTAATGCTTCAATTCTCACTGGAAAATATCCATCATTTTCTTTGATGAACTATTTTAAAATAATTTAAATATTGAAAATATTTAATAAATTTTCATAAAAATATTGTCATGCAAGAATAATCAAGACGATCAAATAATCAAACCAATTTTGATGACTAACTTTCAGAAATAATTCCTTGTGAAATGGAAAATTTGTATAATTGTCATTATGAGTTGAAAGGAATTGTTCTGCCAATTCTACATCTTCAAGAGTCCATTTTTTTGCTACATAATTTTCAATTCTTTTTATATATACGTATAAAAAAAAAAAATTTAAATAATTTTTTTTTAATCTAAATTATTTCCAAATTAAATATTTATTCAATAATTGAAAATAATTACATGTATCGTATTCCATAAAATATTAAACGTGTATCCTCCTCGTCTTTATTAAAGCCAGCTCTAAACTCACCGTATGCAACGTGCTATTATAAAAATATTAGGAAAAAAAAATTGAACGTAATAATTTATTTAATTTCCATAAAAGAAACAATAATTCAAAAAAGAAACAATAATTAAAAAAAAAACCTTGCTTGCTTCAGGATATAAAAATGGATGAGAAATTTTATAAGAATCAGTTAATATTAAAAGTGGAAGACCTAAAAAACCTGACATAATATTATTATTATTACAGAGCAGGAAAAATAAATGAGATAGAAAATAGAATGGAATGGAATGGAATAGATAGAATGGACAAGACAATGAAATAGAATGTAAAGCAAAAAACCGGTTGAAAATTTGCTCTGTGTAGTAAATAAAAATTTGATCTATTACAAAAAAAAAACATCACCTCCATAATGTAATAATTGATTAAAATTACATTATGGAACTTTTATCTTTAAAAAAAAATTCTTTAAACTTTTAAACTTTTTGAGAAAATTTTATTAATTGCGAAATGATAAAGTTGAATCTTTGGCTTTATTATATTACAGAACAGAAAAAGAATTATTTTAATTAAAAAAAAGTTAAAATAATCCACTGTCACATCCAGTTGATACTAATACATACAGTTGACAGATCTTAAAAAAATCAATTGATAGGCATTTTTTTTCAAATATAAATTCTAAATATAAACTCTATAGTTAGATTCTAAAAATAAAATAACTATAATTTTATATATACTAATCAGGGACGATGAAATTATGCGGTGACAAATCACAAATTATTTATTCGCTAAATATAAATTATGTGATGTTATTTTTTAAAAAAAATCATATATTATGTGATATTATTTGACAAATTTTAATATTATGTAATATTATTTTATAATATTTTATATTAAATTCGATTTTATGCGGAATAAAAATAGGGCAAAAAATAAACTATTCTTATTAAATGTTATATTAAAGGCCATTAAAATATAACATATTTAATCTTTTAATGGAATCCAAAGACAAATTTTGACGATCACTATCTAATAAAGAATTATACATTGAAAAACTTCGCTCTACGCTACAACTTGATACTGGTAACCAAATATTATCAAAAGCTATTTTATAAAGGATTGGCAATTGGAAAATCCATCGATTAATGATAATCTGTAACAAATTAAATAATCTTTACTGCGGATTATGCGTTGGACTATAGGGAGACATAAATTATGTGATTTTATGATGTGACAAACTTAAATTATGTATTTTATGCAAAATTATTCGTTCAATGCGATATTATGTGATTGCATAAAATCATCGTCCCTGATACTAATATATACTCAGAGAATCACTATAAATAAATATTTATGCATAAAATGAACCAATTTTTAATTTAACCTTGTCTCTTTACCGCAATTTTTTTTTAAAAAAAGATGACTTTGAAATTTTTTGATAAATTATCCCAAAACTTTATTGAACTTCTTAACGATAAAGATGATTATAATGTAATTATTATAGTTGAAAATGAGAAATCCTTTACGGCTCATTCAAATGTGTTAAAGTGTCGATCAATTTCTTTTCGTAAAGAATTGGAAAACGTTACTCCGAATGAAAACAATATTAAGAAAATTAATAAACCAAATATTTCCGATAAAATTTTTGAAAAAATTCTTAAGTAAGTTATTTCCCATTACTATTCAATAATAAAAATGCAATTATAATAATAAATTACATAAATTAACTTTGATAATTGATAATTATTTATTTCGTAAGATATATTTATGGTGGAATTATTGATTTAGAGAATGTAGAAACAAGGATTATTTTTGATTTAATGAAGGCGGCTAATGAATTTGAAATTGAAGAATTATCCAAAAAACTAGAAAACCATCTTATTGAAACTAAAAGTTCTTGGTTAAAGTCTCATTTTTCTCTGGTTTATCGTTCAATTTTTAGTGAAAATAATTTCAAAGATTTGGAAAAATTTTGTAATGATATTATTGCAAAGTATCCAAATCTCATTTTTGATGCTGAAGATTTCACTTCTCTTCAAGAATCTGCATTGATTTCTCTCCTTAAACGAGACGATTTACAATTAGAAGAGATTAAAGTTTGGGAATATATTATTAAATGGGGAATTGCTCAGAATTCTACTTTACCTGCAGAACTTGAAGAGTGGACTAAAGAAAATTTTACAAGTTTAAAAATTACTCTTCAACAATGTCTACCTCTAATTCGATATTTCCATATTCCTGGTACTGATGTTTTGAAAAAACTAAAACCTTACAAGAAAATTCTTGATAAACAACTTTGGGGAGATTTGAATCAACGTTTTATGGCTCCTGATGAACCAGTGAAATCAATAATTTTACCACCAAGAACAACTTTAGTTCAAGAATTGCCTACCCGTACAACAGAATTAATAAAACCATCTTCCACCATTATTACTTATGAACATGTAGCCGAAATTTCCTCTTGGATTGATCGTAAATCGAGTACTTATTCTTTAACCAATACTCCATATGAGTTTCAATTAATTTTAAGAGGAAGCATAAATGGATTTACACCTCAAATATTTTGGGATACCTGCCATGGTCATGTTAGTACTGTAGTGATCATAAAAGTCAAAGGAACTGAAGAAATCCTTGGAGGTTATAATCCTTTAATTTGGAATGGGGATCATACTACTCATAAGTGGGAAAGTACTAATGATAGCTTTGTTTTCTCATTGAAAAATGGCAATATACAAAATTCAATTCTTAGCAGAGTAAAAATTCCTGCTAATGCAATTTTGGGTATTTGCAAAAGTTCACAATATATTAATGGTCCATACTTTGGATATGGTCTTTTTATGGTTAGTAATAATTCTAATTTTACGTTAGATAATAGCTGTGGATGTAATAATACTTCTGGTCACTATGAAAAACCTATAAGAACTACAACAAGTGGTTTCTCAATTGTTGATTATGAAGTATTTAAGGTTATTAAGAAAATCAGTTAGAAATTTAAATCCTCAGATTATAATCAATTAAATTTATATATGTTCATATATATAATTAAATAAATTTAAAGCATTACTTTATCCATATGTATATTTATTAAATGATAATTCTGGTGATATTTTCACAGACTATAAAATTCCAAATAAATTAGCAATATAGAAGATAGACGAAATAAAAAAATCATCAATAATGTATAATTAATCTGAAATTAAAATTAAATCTGATTTACATATACTATTCATTAGCGAGATTTCTTTGCTCCTTTTTTGGAAAAAAGGAAATGTTTGAAAAATTATAATTTTTTTTAATCCAACGAACATTCTCCAATAAAATCTATCACTTCTTGAAATTTCGAAAAAATAAAATAATCATTTTTTTATTTTCGTTATTTTTTTCACGTTTGAGAGTTTTTGATGAAATAAAAAAAATTATTTTATTTTTTTTCGCGTTGGATTTTTATTGGTAAATCATAAAGGGTAACATAATGTCAAGTCGCTGCATCAAGCCTAAAAGTTATGATAATCACCTCCATTTTATTTTTTTATAAAATAAATAGTTCATCGGTACAAAAATAAATTTTTATATTTGCACGATGTAGTATCTTTAAGCGAAATAATAAATTTATCAATTACATCTTAAAATCGACGACAGGACTTATTATTTGAATATTAGCCAATCCTCAAAGGAATCTAGAAAAGGATATTGTATCAAGACAGTATATTTGATGTAATTCGTGTGTATATTCCTCACCCCTCACCCGCTATAACTTCTCGAGTAAGATTGCTTTCATGTGATTCGTAAATGAGTCCGAAAAAATAGATATCCAGAGGTGTGATGCTATGTGACAATTATAGGGGATCTTGGGGTAAGAAATTTTCTTATATATAAATAAATTTAAAATATTATTCTTTATTTTTTTTTAATTAAAAGATCTTTATAATGACATTTCTTATTGTAACAAGTAAAGCTAAATATTAAATCAATATGCATATACGTAAACCGAAATATTCGGTTTTGGTTTATACATAACCGGTCCAAATAGATTTACTGTATATACAAAACGTAAAGAAGGCCATTATCATAATAATTTTTGGAAGAGAAATATTTCTCACCCCTATAATTGTCACAACTCTATTTGTCACATTTTTTTTATTTGAGAATCGCATGAAAGTAATCTTACTCGAGAAGTTATAGGAGTGAGCAAACACCTCTTCCCTTTAAATTAAATGAAAAAGAAAATTACTATTATTTCCTCCTTCCTCACTCTTGTATTCTATTTCCATTTAGATTACTTCCAAATTAATACATTTTCTTCTTTTATTAATTGTAATTTCAATACTACTTTAACAATACATCTAGGTGAAATATGATTAAATAAATAACAGTTACACACCAGATCCAAATAATGGAACTTGAATTTTTAGGAAATGAACTTTCAGAATTTGAATCTTGAAATCTAACATTCTTATCAAGTTATGTAACAATTATTCAAGAGATCATAGTAGAGATCATAGTAGATAGGATAACTCAATCCTAAAATACATGGTGAATTTATTATTATTAAATGCATGTAAAATATTTGATATTTTTTTTGAATTGTAAAATGTACATTGGTAAACTAAAATTCAAGCTGATAAAATTCCCTGACTCCGAACTCTTGTTTATTAATCTATATTTATTTCCAATATAATTAATTGAATTTAATCATTGTGAAATAATACAAATAAAAAAATATTATTAACAAGTAATAAAAATGTCATTATATCGATCTTTTGTAAATAAAAAAAAAATTTTAAATTTATACATTATGTACACTTTCATCTCGACATTCATACAACATCCCTTTCTAGCTTTTCCAGCTACACTTCCACTTAATGCTGAATCGAGGATTGGCTAATATAAGCAACTAATTAATTAAATTGTTACAATTAATTGTCAAGATTGTATTGTCAAAATCAATAATAATAAGTCCAGTAACTTGCCTGTCATTAAAAATACTAATTTACAAGTTCATTTTTTAAATAAATGCCAAATCGCACGAAAATAAAAATTTATTTATGCCCAGCTATTTATTTTATTAAAAATCCAAAATACGTGGGAATAATTCCTTTTACCAAAAACGAAATGGTGACCCTTTGAATCATTTGTTTACCAAAAAAAATTCCAACGCGAAAAAAAAAATAAATGAAGATAATTTCCTCAAAACCATAGGCTTTGTCCCATTTTGCATTACATCAATAGTTACATACGGATGGAATCTATAAGAAATTTTAGAATAGATACACTTTAAAGATAAAAGTATAAAAATAGAATGATAAAATATAAATAGAAAAATAATTCATTTTTTTTTTGAAAATTATTTCTAACTAGTTTTTTAATCGATAAATGATCTTTCTAATAGGTATCTCGCAATGAAATAAAGACGGCTATTATCTAAAGTAAAATTAGAACTAGGGCTATGCATATAAGATTATTATCAAAATATGGTCTACAATTTTTTCGTCTACACTCCCAATTACATTTTACTCTGCTAAGAATTGAATTTTGTATTTTGTAATTTTTCAGTTACTTTCCAAATGTCTTCAATAGAATTTGCATCCCAAGTTGAAAGATTGTATCCTCCAAGGATTTCATCTGTTTTCTTAACTTTCATAATTACGAATGACCATGACTTGTATCCCAAAATGTTTGAGGTCCAAGTCCATTTATGTTTCCTCTGAAAATTTTATTAAAGAATAAGTTATTGAAGTTTTGCCACAGTTGATGGTTTAGCCATGCTAAAAGTTGTTCTCAAAGTTTGAACTAACTTCTAGAACTGTATGAACTTCTACAAAGGAAGGAAGAGAGAAAGTCTAAGCAGAAGCTAGCAACATATACTCGTGCCCAAGGAAATTTTCTTTTCTAAAAATTATTATACAAGCGATGCAAAATGTTTTAACTAACAGTGTGAACAGTTATTATTTCATTAATTTGGATCCAAAGTATTCATAGATGTTTGTGCTATTGAACATTGTATAGGATTTTTAAAATGAGAGGTACATATTGTATTATAGATAAAGAAGCTGTTAATTATAACTATTCAGTACAGTTTAAATAATGTATAATTTATCTAAGTTTCAAGATCAAAAATAGAAGAAATATTTTAATACCGATACGGTATTTAATCTTTTTTTGTATTAAATTTTGATTTAAGATGAGTTTGTTACGAAATCTGAAATATTATTTTGAAAGAATTAAACGAACAGAATATTAATCGAACTAATAAGTGTTAATGTTGACTGCAGAAGTTCAAAAAATTCGCATACATAAAATATTAATGCAAGAGAAAGTTGCAACGAGGTACTGTAACAACAAATGCTGTAATGAATAAATTTTCAAAAATTTCAATATGAATTTTTCTATTCAGAAATTATTTTATATTATTTTATAGTGAAAATTATAAAAAAAAATATAAAGAATGTTGTAAGAAAACATATCAAAATATAAAAACTCAGTAAGTTTTGCAATTTCGCTTGCTACAATCAGATAAGCTTACCTCTGCTGGCATTGGTATTAAAGTAAGATAAGATAATATAACAGCTCCATCATATCGCTAAATTCACAAAATTCATTTCGCTCGGGGAATTCAACTCCTCTAAGTGAGACTGAAAATATTTTCACGTTTGTAATTCATCTACTTCTCTCATTTCATTTGAATTTCCTCTTTATTTTATTTACTCCCGAATCACCTACTCTCGACTTTTTTCTCGTGTCTCTTCTTCACTTATTTCAAATTCTTTCTCTTTTCCTTACATCCTCTTGTTATTGTTTTCATATAAAAAAATTTGTCGAAACAAAATTTTCAATTTTCATGTAAATTGAACATGCAAAATTTTAGACAAAATATTGGCCAAAACATTTTACAAATAATGAATAATTTTATAGGAAATCTTACACAAGGACGAAATTTGTTTTCAATCTCAGTCGGAATTAGTTCATCGGAATACGTAGATACAATATTGTGTGACATATGTTCATATATAAATCAATTTTTCACAATAATTAATTTTGAATTGTTAATCATGTCCCTGTCCCAAAAAAAGACAAACGAAAAAGAATGGGAGACCTGGATGGACAATTTGATTATTGAAGATATTTTTCAAAAAGAAAACATTCCATTTTATCAATACTCTGAATTTCAGAATGTAGAATTAATTACTGCCAATGTTTTTAAAGCCACTTTTAAAATTTCTCAAAAAACTGTCACTCTTAAAAATATTTATTTAAATGATAATGATAAATTTACACTGGATAATTTGATAAACGAAGTATGTTGAATCATTTATTTATTCTATTACTAGAATTTCAATTTACCGTTAATTATTTTTATGTTCTTAAGTTTTTATTTTTTTATTTTTTTATTTTAATTGAAAAAGATTAAAAGACATCGAAAATTGGAAATTCATGATAGTATTCTTAAATTCTATGGTGTTACTAAGCAAGGTAAAAATATTTAAATATTATGCTTAATATTTTATTTTTATTTATTTATTTTTATTTATTTTAATTTATTTATTTTTATTTATTTTTATTTTTATTTATTTTTATTCGTTTATTTTTATTTTTATAGAAGATCCCAACAATTATATGATTATCCTCGAATATGTAAATGAAGGTTCTCTTTCCCAATATTTGAAAACCAATTTCCAAAAATTGGATTGGAATTCAAAATTAAATCTCGCAAAACAAATCACAAATGTTTTAATGTTTTTACATTCAAATGATATTATTCATGGAAAATTCGTAATTATTTTTTTTTTAAAATAAATTTCATAAATGAATTATTTTTTAATTTTGATTATTTATAATTTATTTAACTAGAACTCCGAAAATATTCTTATTCATAATGGGATTATTAAATTAAATGTTTTTGGATTAACAAAAATTATTTCCGATTCTTTAAGATTCCTTACAAATAATCTTGGCCCAATACAATACATGGATCCTCAATATTTGGAACTCTTCAGCACAATTGGCAAAAAGAAGAGTTCTGATATTTTTAGTCTAGGAATTATTCTTTGGGAGATTTCTAGTGGTAATCCTCCTTTTGAAATGGAATCTTCATCAAATGTTGATTTGTTAAACGATATTGCAAAAGGCAAAAGAGAAATAACTGTACCTGGAACACCTCGTAAATACAAGGAAATATACACTGGTTTTAATTTAAATAATCTATTAAAAATGTTTATATTGTTTACATAATAAATTATTAATGTAGTGTTATATTTTTGACAGATTGCTGGAAGCACGATGGAAAATCACGACCAGATATTTTCCAAGTTGTTAAAAATCTTTCTGAAATCACCATCTCTGATGCAAGCGTTAAATCTGAAACTCTTCAATCGCAACCTTATAATGTCACTGATGTTAAATTGGAAAATTTAAATAGGTAAGTTGCATTTTTTTAATGTTTTTTTTAAATATATATTTAAATCTTCGGAACATTTATAAAATATAAAATTCTTCTTTATTAAGGCAAAATGAAGAACCCAAAATTAAACCTGATTCTTCTTTTGTTGATGCCACTACTGAAGTTAATGGTTTATTAATGATCTGTTTGAAATTTTCATTGATATACGCAAAAAACAGTTCCTAAATACGCAACAAATTATGGTCAAAAAATTTATTAGAGAGCACAAGATGAATCCAGTTGAAATTCTATATGAAATGATTCGCCATCCATCTTATTATTTGTTTACTAGCTTAATAGGATTTTTTTACCGGTACGGTATTGGGACTGTTGTTGATTACCAAATGGCATTTAAATTCTTTAATTTGACTGCCAGTGAAATAGTTGATACCTTCTCTTCTAATTCCTCACCTTTAAAGAAACTATACAATATCAACAAAGAAATCAGTACTGTCTCTCTTGCAAGTATGTATTTAGATGGTCTAAGTGTTGGAAAGGATACCAAAAAAGCTTTGCAGATTTATTATAAACTTGCTAATGAAGGGTCTATTATGGCTTTGAATGCCATAGCATTTTGTAATAATAAAGGGTTTGGAGTTAAAAAAAATGAAAAAAAAGCATTTGAATTAAATTTAAAATCTGCAGAAAAAGGATCTCTCACGGCACAATATAATTTAGGTTTTTGTTATGAAATGGGAATAGGAACATCAAAAGATGAAGCTAAAGGATTTCGATGGTATATAAAATCTGCACTTGCAGGAAACATTTGGGCAATATGTAATACTGGTCATTGTTATGAGTGTGGTATAGGTGTGGGTAAAGACAATAAAGAGGCATTTAAATGGTATCTGAAGGCAGCTGAAGAAGAACATAATACGGCACAGCATAATTTAGGAATTTATTATGTAAATAGTAATGATCAAGTGAAAGCATTTGAATGTTTTAAAAAAGCCGCGGAAAATAATTATGCTGATAGCCAATTCTGGCTTGGAAAATACTTTTATAAAGGACTTGGAACCAGGAAAGATATTTTAAAGGCTATCTACTGGTTAAATAAAGCATGCGAAAATGGAAATGCATATGCTAACGAATTATTAGGAGAAATAATCAGTAATATATTGTAATAACAATTTTTTAATTAAAATTTGTTTTATTGTAAAGATGATTGTAACTATATTTTAGTAATAAACGTATTCTTCGAATGTATTGAATCCTTTGTTATTTTTATTTGCATCAAATATGACAGTAATTTTGAAATTTGTGTTAAAATATATCTTTATCTTATTAGAAATATGCAATTTATTTTTTAAATATTTGTCGTAATAAATATTGGTTTTTAAAGTAAAAATAACAGTATTAATTAAATAAGTAAACAATGTCAACGGAATTTAAGAAAAATGATATTGTGTATTTTCTGGACTTAAACATGAAGAAAAGAACTTAAACAATATAAACAGTCTTTTCTTCTTTAAATATAATCGTTTCCTCAAGATCAATGTTTCCATTTCCAAGGTTACAAATTCTAATTATAGAAAAATTATCGAATACCTAATGAATTTTCAAAACGAATATTCTAATTTTAGAAATTAGCAAATAATGATCGACATATATAAGAATTTTACTATTAAAAAAAATGCTAATAATTAAACTTTTGTTCTTTGCATAAATGGGAACATATTGAAATCACAAAAGATCAAGAGAAAGCAATTCAAAGGTGCTTGAAATCAGCTGAAGGAGAAAATAGTAATGCAATGGATAATCTTGGAGATTGTTTTAAAAATGAAATAGGAACAACAAAATATGAAGAGAAAGGATTTCAATGGTATTTGAAATCAGCTGAAAGAGGGAATAGTAATGGGAAGTTTAATCTTGTATTTGTATGTTGTTATTTAAAAGGAAACGGAACAAACAAAAGCACTTTAGTGGTATTTAAAATCTGAAGGGAAGATTGTGATGGGAAGTATGTTCTTGGAACTTGTTATCAAAATGGAATAGGAACAACAAAATAGAAATTATAAGTTATTATGGAATCATATACTATTATTAGCCTAAATTTAATATATTATAAAATATTTATGTATATATCTGAATATACTATAATTATAATGATCACGGTAAAGGTAACTAAATTTTCAATATTCAAGTGTCTACTACTTGGATAACTATAGCCATCCTTAATACAGACTATAATATGGATATGATTGTTTCCAAGTTGTTAATTAATCATATCCTAATTATTATTCGATTATTGTAAGATCTCTCATAATGGCCTTGTTATCATTTGTAATATTACTTATTGTTGTAACTACTTTTTCTCTTTCTCTCTTACTCCCTTTGTTGCACCTTCTAAATTTCTAGTTACTTTATAAAAACTATTTCGTTATTAAAAACGAAGTTAACAGGAGCAAAAGATCTTCGCGGTAAGTAAATTACTAAAATTATTCACATTTCACTTTCTTTTGACTTTGACACACTTTTGACGCTCTTTTATGCAATTATCTTTAACATTATACGCGTAATTTGTATGATTTAATTTCTTTATAAAAAGTATGGATGCTATAAAATCGTTCAAGATAACTTGGATATGCAAATTATGGAAAAAAATTCTCAAGCACAGCACAGCAACAACAGCGGAATGTAACCAGAATCACCTCCAAACGCCAAAAACTCAACTCATTGTTAAGCCATCTAAAATATTTCTAAAAAGAAGATCAAGTATTACAATATCTTGATAATTTCCCGTAAGCCACAACATCATATGTGATCGAGCAGAGACATATGGCAAATTAAAGAAATGTGATGAAGCAATTAACTGTTAGTGATGTGAACATTTAATGAATTTTTTTTTATAAAGATGGGTATCAAGCGATGAATTATTTCTTTATTAATAAAATTATGAATGTAAACAACATTTTCTTTATATTTAAAACGTTCAATGTAATTTTTTTAGTGCAAAAATTCATTGATTGCTATTCAAGTAGCCGCCTGATATTGAAGATTTAGTATCTTTATCATAAAGATTATAAAATGATCAGATATATTACAAGAATCTGACATAAATATTTTATAATTTATATAATTTATATCAACGATTAAAATTCAAGATCAGGCTTATAATAGAAAATAGTCGTATAAGATTCCATGATAACTGAAAATTTCAAAAAAGGAAATATAAAGTCTATTCGTAAAAGCACACAAATGGAGCTCTGAACAAGATAAGTAACACTTTAAATTTATTTAAATATAAATATAAATAAAAAACAAACGTATATAAATTTCATTAATTATTATCGAAATTTCTAACTTGTTTTCTTAATAACCTTAAATACTTCATAATTAACAATTGAGAAGTTGTCTGCTGTAGTTCTTATAGGTTTTTCATAATGACCATGTTTATTATTACACGAACAGTAATTATCTAACGTAAAATCAGAACTAACAGAAATCATGTGAAGACCATATGCAAAGTATGGGCCATTGTTATTTTGATAAATTTTGTTAACATTGAAAATTGCATAATTAGGAGTTTTTACTCTGCTAATAATTGAACTTTGTATATTGCCATTTTTCAATGAGAAAATAAAGCTATCATTAGTATTACCCCACCTACCAACGGAATTAGCATCCCAAGCTAAAGGATTATAACCTCCAAGAATTTCTTCTGTTCCTTTAACTTTTATGATCACTACAGTACTAGCATGACCATGGCAGGTATCCCAAAATGTTTGAGGTGCAAATCCATTTACACTTCCTCTTAAAATTAATTGAAACTCATATGGAGTGTTTGTTAAAGAATAAGTACTTGATTTACGATCAACCCAAGAGGAAATTTCGGCTACATGTTCGTAAGTAATAATGGTCGAAAGTGGTTCCGTTGTACGAGTAGGTAATTCTCGAACCAAAATTGTTCTTGGTGGTAAAATAATTGATTTTACAGGTAGGTCCGGATCTATTAAATACTGATTCAAATCTTCCCAAAGTTGTTTATCAAGAATTTTCTTATAAGGCTTTATTTTTTTCAAAACATCAGTACCAGGAATATGGAAATATCGAATTAGAGGTAGGCATTGTTGAAGAGTAGTTTTTAATATTGTAAAGTTTTCTTTATTCCATTCTTTAAGATCCACAGGTAAAGTGGAATTCTGAGCAATTCCCCATTTTATAATATATTCCCAAATTATCACCTCTTCTAGTTGTAAATCATCTCGTTTGAGGAGAGATACCAAGGCAGATTCTTGAAGAGAAGTGAAATCTTCGGCATCGAAAATGATATTTGGATACTTTGCAACAATATCATTGCAAAATTTTTCTAAATCTTTATCTTTGAAGCTATTTCCACTAAAAATTGAACGATAAACTAAAGAAAAATGAGACTTTAACCAAGAACTTTGAGTTTCAATAAGATGATTTTCTAGTTTTTTTGTTAATTCTTCGATTTCAAATTCATTAGCTGTTATCATTAAATCAAAAATAAACTTCGTTTCGACATTCTCTAAATCAACGATTCCACCATAAATATATCTTATAAATAAAATAAAAATTATCGTTTTATGTACCTTATTATCGTTATTAATAATATTATTTTTATTAAAGCATAGTAATAACTTACTTTAGAATAATATCAAAAGCTTCATCCGAAATATTTGGTTTGGTAATTGTCTTGATATTATTTTCATTTGGGATAATATTTTTCAATTCTTTACAAAAGTAAGGTGAGCGACACTTTAACACATTAGAGTGCGCTGTAAATTTCTCATTTTCAACGATGATGATTACATTGTAGTCTTCTTTATCATTGAGAAGTTCAATAAAATTTCGGGATAATTTGTCAAAAAATTTAAACGACATTTTATTTCATTTGTAAAATGCGTGTGAAAAGTCATGAGTACGTATTATTAAATAAAATTTTTCATGAATCAAATAACACTAGCCCGAAAAGGGATGAATAAATATATTTTAGGGTACGGAACGGATATTTGTTTTAAATTAATGACTCTTCAAGCCTAATACTTGATACAGATACATATTTAATTATTTATATTATATATTAAAGTTCCAAATTAATTAAGTTTACGTTAATTACATAATTGTCACATTAGATAATAACTTAAAATTTTATATTTATAGTAATTACTTTCAATTGTTAAATATGAATATTATTTGGTTTAAATATCTCGTAGTCAAACATTGAGAAATTATCTTGTAGTTCTTATAGGTTAGATTTTTTCATAATAACCGTTATAATTGCCATATATCATTATCTAACGTAAAATTAGAGCTAAACTAGATATACCGAATCTATTTCCAACCATGGACAATAAATTACTTGAGAAGTTTTGTTTGCATTCCAAATTGCACTATCACAAATTTTTACTTTTCTAAGAATTAAATTTTATATATTGCCATTTTTCAATGAGAAAATTAATTTTTTTTCCCAACTACCAGTATTAGCCACAACATTAAAATCCCAATCTAATGGATTACAACCTCCAAGGATTTCTTATGTCCCTGATCACTACAGTACTGACGTGACCAAGGCGGTATTTGAGGTGCAAATCCATTTATACTTCCTCTTAAAATTAATTGTCAAAGAATAAGTACTCGATTTACGATCAATCCAAGAGGAATTTTCAGATGCATGTTCATAAGTAATGATGGTGGTGGAAAGAGTTGTGTAGGCAATTCTTGAACTAAAATTGTTCTTGGTGGTGAAAATTTCAATTGTTTGTCAGGAGTCATAAAATGCTGTTTCAAATCTTTCCAAGTTGTATATCAAGAATTTTCTTGTAAGGTTTTACTTTGCTCCAAACATCGGTACCATAAATATGAAAATATCGAATTAGAGGTAGACATTGTCGAAAAATATGTTTTAAAGTTTTAAAATTTTCATTTGTCCATTCTTTAAGGTCTCCAAGTAAAGTGGAATTCTGAGCAATTTCACGAGAAATATTTGGCATAGTAATTGTTTTCATTTGAGATAATCTCTATAAAAGTAAGGTGAGCGAGCGACACTTCAAAATATTTCATTAAAGTTTTCTAATTATTGTGATTTAAGAATCGACCAATGAAAACTTCACATCTTGTAAGATTGATTGGACGTTTTGAGAAACATGTTATAATCATTCTATGCTGTGGCGGTGATTATGAAAGTCAAAGGAACAGATTAAATAATTGGAATGATACAAATCGTAAAGATACTCGGGCACCAACAAACGATAGCTTTATCTTCTCATTGAAAAAATGGTGACGATTCAAAATTCAACCCCTTAGAGAAAAAATTGTAAGAATAAACACAGGTGGTTTCTCGATCGATGATTATGAAGTTATTTTTTTTGAGATAATTAAGAAAATAATTAACGATGTACGTATATGCATATTTATCTAAGTCGACAAAAATTGACAATTATCAGATTTCTCTAAATATTTGGAATTATTTAGTATTTATATTTTATTTTTATCGGAAAAAAATGTTACAAAGTGAAACAATATTATTACAAGATGAACAAAGAAACTATTTTTACAAAAAAGAAATAAAATAAACCTAAAAAAAAGAATAAAGGTTGATATAAAACAAAAAAAAAATTCTTTGTACAAAGAAAAGGAAATTATATATTTTTATTTCAATTACTAAAATTATTGTCCATTGTTGTGGTTTTTTTTTATTACGTTTTTTTGAAAATTGGATTTCATGAATCAACACGAATTTTTTTTTGTAAAATAATCTATTTACTCACGTTATTCACATATTCACATTATGTACATTCGACATCTTTCGTTTCTTTATTCAAATCTATTATTATTATTATTTTTTTTTAAATATTACTAAAGAATGGATGATTCAATGCGTCATCCATCGATATACGTTTTAAAGGATCCATTTCCATTAATTTTTGAATAAGATCGATCGCGTCAGATGAATAAAATCGAAATCGTTCTTCCGGAAATTGTACACCAGAACTGGTTTGTTCACATATGGGTCTCTTGTCATCAAATGGATATCGTCCAGCCAAACTAAATAAATAAATAAAAAAAAAATAATTACAGATATATAAAATATATTGAATTATTAATATAAGAGTATCGAATAATAGATATTTAATAATAATAAAATAATAATAATAATAACTTACCAAACGTATAATGTAGCACCCAATGACCATATATCAGCACGTTTATAATTTAACCATGCTGCTTTTTGTGTTTGATGGAATTGTCCCAAAACTTCCGGAGCTAAAAAAATTAAATTAAATTAAATTAAATTAACAATGTTATTATTTATTATTATTTATTAATATATATATATTGTTATTTACTTACCAGCAAATGCAGGTGTGCCAACAACTTGTAAACCGGAATGATAACCGAATTCCTTGGATAATCCGAAATCCCCAAGTTTGGCAAATCCTCCTTGATATAACATGATATTCTCGGGCTAAATATTTTTAAAATATAATAATAATTAATAACACACGTATTATACGTATCTTATATATATATTATATACACGTATTATTGTTATATTATATATATATATAATGGATAGATAGATAGATAGATGTGTATACCTTAATATCTCGATGTACATATCCTGAATCATGTAATGCTTTAACGGCATCAAATATGGGTTTCATTAATTCTCGTGCACAACGTTCGGTCATTCGCCTACGATAAATCACGTCACTTAAATCTTTGTTCGCTAAAGGCATTATGTAATATACTTTTTTTAATGTTTCTACTATATCTAAAAGTGGTACTAAATTTTGCTAAAAATAATAAATAAAATAAAATCAAATAAAATCAAATAAAATCAAATAAAATAAAATAAAATTAATTAAAGTTTGGTTATTGATCGTGAACGTGAGAAATAAATAAATAAATAAATAAATAATAATAAATAATAATACTTACTATTCCTTCCATTCGTATCATCATCCGACCTTCATGCATTATTTCGGCATTTTTCTTTTTTTGTTTTTTATCAGCAATTTGGAATCGGCCTACTGAACAATTGAATTGTTTTCTTAAACATTTAACTGCTACTCCCGTATTCGTTTCAATATCAATTCCTGCAAAAAAAATAAAAAATAAAAAAGAACGAGAGATATATAAATATATATATTTAACAAAATAAAATTAAATACAAATATATGAATAAATAAATAAATAAATAAATAAATATGTAATATACCTTTCATAACTTTTCCGTGATGTCCTTCACCAATGGTTTCTCTTTTATCAAACAAATATCTTCCATTTAAAAGTCTAGTGGATTTAGATTTTTTTTCAATTTTTCCAATTGTCAAATAATTTGGTTTTTTCGTTTTCAATTTGGCCGCGTTCATTCGTTTCTTGGCTGGATCATCATTCTTTTTATTATAATCATTATCGTTATTGAAATCAACATTATTGTCGTCATTATGTTTATTATCGACTACTGAATCAATAATTTTCGTTTTCTCTTTGTTATTCTTGGTAACTTTTTTAACAAATTTGGTAAATTTTTTAATGGGATTCTTCTTTTTCGATTTTTCATCGAACTAATTAAAATTAAAATTAAAAATTAAAATAAAATAAAATAAAATAAAATAAAATAAAATAAAATGAAATAAAATAAAATAAAATAAAATGAAATAAAATAAAATTAAATTAAATCGACATCCGATTAATATTTAGGATAATTTATTCCATTATATGATTTGAATACATACCACTTTTGTTTTACAATTCTCTTGATCAGCAAGAAGTGTTTCATTTTCTTGCATATCTTCCGAAACTTCAATTGTCTCATTGTCTTCATTGGTTTGATCATTATTATTGTTGTTGTTGTTGTTGTTATTCAGTAATTCCTATAAAAAAGGAAAAAAATAATAGATTTATCAGTCAAAAAATTAATTAATTAATCAGAAATGAAAAAAAATTTTTTTTTTTATTTACATTTTTTAATAATTGTTCACAATCAATTTTTCTTTCGCGAACGAACTATGAAAAAAAAAAATAATTATTAATTAAAAAGTTTTTTAAAACGTGAGTCTTTGATAAATAAATAAATAAATAAAAAAATAAACAAATACCTCAACAAAACCTTCGATATCATCAGTCAACGAATCACTTAAACGATCATCGATTCGTCTGATTAACTATTTATAACGAGGACACGAAAAAAAATTCGGATTTTAGTTTGATATTATTAAAGTACTAGAATTAATTTAATTAGATAATTAATTAAATTTTTTTTTTACCTCTTTAACTCGACGATTATTATCTTGACCAAGATCCGTATTCAAATTTGTTGACATGATATTATCCAAATCTTTTAACAAATCATTAACCCATCTTTCTAAACTTTCATTCTTTTTATAAAAATCACCTTTGGGATTGGTTACCGTGGGTTTTTTGGCTGATGGCATACAAATGGCCGAATCTAACCTTGGATCACTTCTTTTCGTCATTTGTAGTAAAGGATTTATTAATGGAAAAGGACGAGGATGATGAGATGATGATGATGATGATGATGAAGGAAATTGATCATCTTTATTTTGTTGTTGTTCTTGGACTTTTAAAAAATCGGCCATTTTTTGTAAAAATTCCGGAGAACAAATTTCATTCGTATAAGAAACTAATATGGTCGAATCATTGACGGAATGTTGTTGAATCAATGACATTTCGTTGTTGTTGTTGTCGTTGTTTTTTAATATAATTAATTGATTGATTATTTAATTTAATATTGCAGTAGTGATACGATAATAATAATGGTGTTGTAATAATTAATTCTTTTGTTAAATTTTCAGTTGATTCTTTGTTAATTCTTCTTCTGTGTGAATAATTGAAATTTTGCAAAAACAACATGTAGTTGTAGCAAAAGTATATATAAGAATAATGTTATATATTTCGCACGATTTTCAGATAATTAATGAAATGATGACAGAGGTAATAAGTATTATTGTTGTAGTTGTGTTGTTGTTATTTTTGTTGGAGAACAATGAGATCGAAGAAAAAAAATTTAAAAAAAAATAAAATAAAATTTGAATTTTAAATAGTTTAAATAAAAGTCTAAAGATATGATATAAACTATATTTTGAAATAGTAAAAAGAAACTTTTTTAAAGATGGATAATAATAAACTTTTTTTTAAAGGTAGGTGATAATAAACTTTTTTTTTAAAAATGGATGATGATGATAAACTTTTTTTAAAGGTGAACAATTAAAATAATAAGGAAAAAAAAAATTAAGAAAAAAAATAAGAAAAAAAAAAATAAAGATCGATGAAAAGGTATAAAATATAAAAATAAAACGATGGATAGACTCAAAAGGATGTATTTAAATAAATAATAATATCGATTGAATTATAAAATATTAAAAATAAATTTTATACTTTATATGCTAACTTAATTATCATAAACTTCCGAATATATAACTTCAAATATATAAACTTCCAAGAATAACTTNATAATGTTATATATTTCGCACGATTTTCAGATAATTAATGAAATGATGACAGAGGTAATAAGTATTATTGTTGTAGTTGTGTTGTTGTTATTTTTGTTGGAGAACAATGAGATCGAAGAAAAAAAATTTAAAAAAAAATAAAATAAAATTTGAATTTTAAATAGTTTAAATAAAAGTCTAAAGATATGATATAAACTATATTTTGAAATAGTAAAAAGAAACTTTTTTAAAGATGGATAATAATAAACTTTTTTTTAAAGGTAGGTGATAATAAACTTTTTTTTTAAAAATGGATGATGATGATAAACTTTTTTTAAAGGTGAACAATTAAAATAATAAGGAAAAAAAAAATTAAGAAAAAAAATAAGAAAAAAAAAAATAAAGATCGATGAAAAGGTATAAAATATAAAAATAAAACGATGGATAGACTCAAAAGGATGTATTTAAATAAATAATAATATCGATTGAATTATAAAATATTAAAAATAAATTTTATACTTTATATGCTAACTTAATTATCATAAACTTCCGAATATATAACTTCAAATATATAAACTTCCAAGAATAACTTTTCAGTTATGTAATAATTATGTTATTATTGTTATTATTATTATAATTATAATTATAATTATTATTATTATTATTTATGGTTAATTATTATTATTATTGATTTTAATTGAATTGAATTGTGCAGTTGTTTGTTGAGTTGATAATATAAATTAACAATATACGGTATGGTCTGATTAAAAAAAAAAAAGTCTCGTTTCGTAAATACCGAAATAGTTTTTTAGTAAATCATTTAATATATAAATATGTGATTATCATTGAACGTATCTCCTTGAACTTCTTTATATATAATAATATAATAATAATTATAACTTTAATTTTCTATTATTATTATTATATTAACGATGATGATAAAGTTTGTTGTTGTATTTATACGTATAAAATAATCTAAAATAAAAATAAAATAAAGTTTTTTTTTTTTTTTTCAAAAAAAATAAAAAAAGGTAATTATGTTTGATGCTCTGATTTAGAAATAGATTTCCACTACTATTCAAGGTCTCCTGTTCTATCTTTGTTGTTGTTGTTGTTGTATTCGCTCGGTCGTTCTTTCGTTCGCCTTCGTTGAAATATTAATTATAATTAAATTAGAATTAAGATTTGGGATGATATAATTTTCACGTTATTTGGCTTTATTATTTGTTGTTGTCTTCACAACTCGATATAATAATAATAATAATAACGTAACTTTTTAAAATTATAATTAAAATTATAATTATTATTATTATGATGATGATTGTTAATTTCGTTAAAAAGTTTAAAATCTAAACCTGCATAATAATAATTATACTATAATATAATGATAATATTGATGATGAAAAAAGAAGAAAAAAAATTTTAATAGTAAATAATAAAGATGCAAGCAAGCAAGCCGGCAAGCAAAAGTACACACAAATAGTAATTTTTTTTAAAAAAATAATAAGAATTAAGAAAGAATTGGATAATTAATGAATTATTTTGTTTTAAGAAGAAAGAAAAGATAAAGTTTTTTTTTAAAAAAAAAAAATAATAATAAAAGTAATTTTAAAGCAATTTTTAAAGTATTTAAGTAAAAAGAAAAAAAATAAAGTAATAAAAAAAAAAGAAATAAAAGAAAAAAAAGGTAAAAAAAAGTAAAAAAAAAAAAAAGCGGGAGTGTGGCGAGTAAAGTTTTGGATTTTTTTTTTTTAATATAAAGATAAAAGTCGAAAGCGTTTATATATAAATATATTATACATTACATATTATATATTAAATTGTATATTGTAAAAAGTAATTTTATTTATTTATTTATTTATTTCATCCATTTCGTCCATTTTCGTCTATCTTATACACAATATATATATATTTATCTCTGATATGGAGTTTTAAAAGGTTTGAGAGTTTATTTTATTTTCTATAATTAAAGTAATATTTTTGATATTTTGCATCTACTAACTAACTAACTATTAACATTAATAATAATATTATTATTGTAAATATCATAAAATATTATAAAATAATACTATATATTAATATACACTAATACTTCATTGAATGTTGAAAAATGAATATGTGAACACAAAGCACACATATATATCTCACTTACCGACATACACGATATCACAAATCTCCTTTATATATGTATATGTATATTTACTGTTTAGTAGTTTATAATATCATCCAATGATATGTGTTTTATCATTTGATTTCAATATTTTAATTAGATGTGATTTCTTTTTATTTTATTACGATTTTTATTATTATTTATTATTATTATTACTATTACCCTTTTGTTACTTATTATTATTATTACCCTTTTAATATTTTATTATATTATTACCCTTATTATTACGTATTACAATCAACTGTTAATTCTGTAATTCGCTTATCAATCTTTAATATTTCGTCAAAGAGAGAATAACATCATGTTGGTTGGTGATCAATTTTAGCAAATTAAGAAATGACTTTATGACAAAAAGGAATTAAGTTATACAGGAAAGAAAAAGGAAAGACGTTAGAAAAGAATGAATATAAAGAGTATTGATAGAGGAGAACGTAAAGAGTATAAAGAGTATAGTATAAAGGAGCATAGAAAGTGTAGAAAGAATAAAATTAGAACCTTTATTCTTTTTTTTTTTTTTTTTTCCCTATTCTCCACGATTTTCTTAATTAATTCTCGTTTATTAATTGACAAATTTTTAATAATAATAATTTNATATCTCACTTACCGACATACACGATATCACAAATCTCCTTTATATATGTATATGTATATTTACTGTTTAGTAGTTTATAATATCATCCAATGATATGTGTTTTATCATTTGATTTCAATATTTTAATTAGATGTGATTTCTTTTTATTTTATTACGATTTTTATTATTATTTATTATTATTATTACTATTACCCTTTTGTTACTTATTATTATTATTACCCTTTTAATATTTTATTATATTATTACCCTTATTATTACGTATTACAATCAACTGTTAATTCTGTAATTCGCTTATCAATCTTTAATATTTCGTCAAAGAGAGAATAACATCATGTTGGTTGGTGATCAATTTTAGCAAATTAAGAAATGACTTTATGACAAAAAGGAATTAAGTTATACAGGAAAGAAAAAGGAAAGACGTTAGAAAAGAATGAATATAAAGAGTATTGATAGAGGAGAACGTAAAGAGTATAAAGAGTATAGTATAAAGGAGCATAGAAAGTGTAGAAAGAATAAAATTAGAACCTTTATTCTTTTTTTTTTTTTTTTTTCCCTATTCTCCACGATTTTCTTAATTAATTCTCGTTTATTAATTGACAAATTTTTAATAATAATAATTTTAACAATAATTTTTAATAATCATCAACATAATATTATTATTAATATACAATGATGATAATAGTAATAGTAATAATAATAATATTATAGTAATAGTAATAATATTAATAATAAATTTGTAATTCGGAATCCAATTAAAGAATGCAATAAACAATAATAATAACAATTCTAGTAAAAATGATAGAAGTGACGATGATGATGGTGTAATGATGATAACAATTTTAGTAATAGTGTAATAATTATGATAATGATAATAAATCAGGCTATTATTCGAAACAATAAGATTATAAAAATAGTTTTTTGGGCGAATGATATAAATAATAAATAAATAATAAATAAATAAATAAATAAATAATAAATAAATAAAAAAATGATAAAAAAAACTTTCGTTGGCACTTTGTTAATTACTCACTCTTGATGATACGTATACTCTCGTCTCGTTGTCACGCTCTTGTTATGTTCTTGTTATGCTCTTGTTGTCATGCTCTCTCGTTTGTTGTACTGAAGTATCATCAACTTCTTAATTTTGTCATACTATTTTTTTTTTTTCATTGTCGTTTCATAATTCTAATTCTTTTTTTCCAAAGATAGCGTGATCAAATCGAACATTTTCGGTTTATAGTAATAATATTAATATTAATATATATAAATATTATTATTAATATAATATATAAAAAAAAAATATTATAAAAAAATATTATTATTATTACATAATTTATCTCATCATTTAGTATCATTTCAAGTACAGTTCAATTAATTATTATATTAAAAGACGTTGATGTGATGATATAATAAATAATATAACAATAATAAAACGATAATATGATGATAATATAACGATAATATAAATGACGACCTCCAAACTTCTAACACGTAAGTACACTCTAAATTTAGTAATAGGTTCGAAACACAGAAGCACTTCGTGCATAGACTCTTACTCTTTCCTTCTCTGCTCTTCTCCTTTAAACATTGAATCACATATAATTACATATAATTACATAAAACTACATATTCATTAATGCAAGTTCATATAAACATAATTAATTATCTAATTATTTTGAAATAATCAGATAATTATCTAAATAATTTTAAATAACTCTAAATGACTAATTTCTAGCTGCTGCAAGTAGTGTTACTCAAATACCTTGATGATGGAGGATTTTAATAATTAACAATTTTCAACATTTTTTTCGTCATCATTATTTTGCATTAAAAAATGATTCGATAATTATTTATTAACAATCAATCATTATAATTATTATTATTACTATAATTATAATGATTATTATTTATTAATTATTATTATTATTATTTATTATTATTATTTATTATTATTATTATTATTATTTATTATTTATTATTATTAGATAAAGAAATTCTGCAATAAAGATAAAAAGGGGCCATTGAGAAAAATTGAAACGCATAAAATAGCATAAATCTTCTGTTCATCTTTCATATGTTTATATTTATACAATTATATTTGTATATATTTATATTATGTCTCGAAGATTCGATTCAATAAAATTCATTGATTCAATAAATTCAATAAATATTTAATGAATGAATTCGATGGGATGAAATAAAAATAAAATAAAAACAATTAAAAATTAAATAAATAAATAATTAAATAAACAATCGAGAAGAAGAAGAAAATAATAGGGAAATTTGCAGCGTTACACAGTTTGACGTTACAAAAAAGGAATAGAATGAATTTTTAGATTATTTCCAAATTAATTGCTATTGTTTATTGCATTAACTAAAGTTTCTAAAATTAAATCTTTTTTTATCTTACTTTCTTTCCTTTTCTTTAATAAAGCAATCATCAAATGAAATTATTTTTTTTAAAAATGAATAAACTTGTGTCATATTTAAAATTAAGAGGATGTGAATCGATAAATTAAAAAAAAATTCATAAAAATTAAATTCGGATTTAAATTTAAGATTCAAAAGAATAAGATTCGATTAAAGTTTACAAACACACACGCACACACAAAAGCTAAATGATTCTGCAATTAGAATTGTAATAAGATTTTTTTTTCTTCCATTTAGAATTACTTCTTTCATAATCACCATCTCCTTTATTTTTCTTCTTATCCTTGAATAGTTCTCGATTTATGCTCCCAAAATTTGTGTTGCTCGAAATTTATGTTCGAATTGTATGGTACGTATGCGCGTGTGTGTGTGTATGTGTGTGTGTGAAATATTTAAATTGATGATCGAAATATTTATCAGATGTGATAATCGAAATGATATAAATATTATTATTATTAAACTATTTATTCATTTATTCCATTCATTCATGTGTGTGTCAATAAGTGAAATATTTTATTTTAAATTGACGATCGAAAAGATTTACCAGATGTGCGATATAAATATTATTATTATTAAAAAAAATATTTACTCCATTCGCTCGCTTATTCATTCATTCATTTATTTATTCGTTTATTCCATTCGTTTATTCGTTCATTTTGTTCATTACTTCAATTACTCTCTCCCAACAAATGAAAATAATTGTGATTTATAATAATAATAATAATAATAATAATAATCATAATAATAATAATAATAATAATAATCATAATAATAATAATAATAATAATAATCATAATAATAATAATAATAATAATAATAATAATAATAATAATAAAAGCAGTAAAAAGTGATAGTGACAACAATAGTAATTAATGTAATTGTTAATTATTAAATTTCGCACAGATTTTACGTATTATAATTACATATTATTGATGATATTCCACATATTTTACATTTGTTTTATATATTCAAAAAAAAAAGATATCTCTCTTACATACATACGTTATAATAATGTATCTGCATGTAAGATGCAAGATGACGCGCGTTGATAAAATGGAATAACTTCAAATATTATATTATTTTTATTATTATTATTACCACTATTTGAACCGCCTGTCACAATGTACAGATTATTGGTATCTTTATTGAAGTGGGATTTTAAAAATTCCTATGAATTTTTTTTGCTTTAACTTTTTATGACTTTTTTTTTTTGACTCCTGAATTTTATATATATATGTATTAATATTTCTAGAAAAAAAGAAAAGGAAAAAGAGAATGAATGAATTCCTGTGGAGAATACGAGGACAAGGACACAATGTACATAAACACAATACATATTATTTAGGAAATTAATTTGACATTTGAGAAGAATGGAAATCTTATGTATTTAACATATGTCTCTTGCAATAATAGTAATAATAATAATAATAATAATGATATGAATTTCTTGTTCTCTTAAATAAGGTCAATTTAAAAATCTTTTTGATTCCCCTTTTTTTTCTTTAAGTTTATTCTTTTCTTTATATTTACTTACTTACAATGATTGTTTCTTTTCTTCATATTTACTTACAATGATTGTTTATACTAATAACCTTATAATTATTATCAATTATATATCAAGGTAACAAAGTAAAGAAAAAAACAGCAAGTAAAAATCATAATAGTAAGTTAAGATTGTTGGTATTTAAGAGAATAATGCAACATGGATTATTTATTCTTTCATTACTTACATCACGTGAAAGATAGAGTATAATAAGTAATTGTGAATAATAATTATGGGTAATAAGGAATAATTAAAATCTATATAGCATATGGGCCAATTTTCGGAATAAAATTTTATATATTATACTATATTACGTATAATACAATACGTATATAAAATTTCATTCCGAAAATTGGCCCATATGAGAAATTTTTATAATAATGTATGCATTATCACATTGCAAAAATTATATTGGAAAGTCACAAGTAAAAAGAAAAACTCTGCGTTGTTCACATTTCTCACACAGCACACAAAGAAAATTTTATTTAATAAAGAAAAATAATAACAGTCTCATTTTATTCACATTCGTTTACACATTTACGGTTCATTCCTTATTCAAACAAACTTCCTTATTCAAACAAACTCATTCATTCACTCATATCTACTACTGTCACACTTGGAATTTCCAATGGAGAATTAACAGAATAAAGAGAGAAAACAAAGTGAGGGAAGGGAATGGAAATCCTAATTAATAAATTAATGAAACCTAAAATGTACTGGGGATGTGTAGATATATAAAGAACATTACACTACATCAAACACTACATTATTTATTACTTCTTATCGTATTTACCGCGGTCATCTCGGCATTTTACTTATCTATTTTTATATAATTTTAAATTTTTTTTTTATTTTCTTTTTTTATTTATTATTATTTTTATAATTTTTATAAATAAACAACAACATAAAAAATTAAAATTTAAAAAAAAAAAATTAAAATTAATTTGGCAGAAAATCAAATAAATCAAATTTATCGAATTTTTTTTTTTTACATGATCCGATGGCGCGTAAAAAATTGAATTTAGAAGGTGATATTTATTTATTTATTTATTTATTTATTTATTNATAATAACAGTCTCATTTTATTCACATTCGTTTACACATTTACGGTTCATTCCTTATTCAAACAAACTTCCTTATTCAAACAAACTCATTCATTCACTCATATCTACTACTGTCACACTTGGAATTTCCAATGGAGAATTAACAGAATAAAGAGAGAAAACAAAGTGAGGGAAGGGAATGGAAATCCTAATTAATAAATTAATGAAACCTAAAATGTACTGGGGATGTGTAGATATATAAAGAACATTACACTACATCAAACACTACATTATTTATTACTTCTTATCGTATTTACCGCGGTCATCTCGGCATTTTACTTATCTATTTTTATATAATTTTAAATTTTTTTTTTATTTTCTTTTTTTATTTATTATTATTTTTATAATTTTTATAAATAAACAACAACATAAAAAATTAAAATTTAAAAAAAAAAAATTAAAATTAATTTGGCAGAAAATCAAATAAATCAAATTTATCGAATTTTTTTTTTTTACATGATCCGATGGCGCGTAAAAAATTGAATTTAGAAGGTGATATTTATTTATTTATTTATTTATTTATTTATTTATTCATTCTTATCATTTTTATTTTTTATTGAATGTTTTCTCTCAATAACCTTTTTATAATATTGTTCTTTATGCATTCAATTATTTCATTTTGCATAATTATTAATACGTGAAATTAATGTAATAATTGTAATAATGGACCAGACCGGACAGGTATTAACTGGTTTGAACAAATAAAAAAAGAATGAACACATTTAAATCTAAAATTTAAGGGGTAAACGAAATCCAATTTCACCACGTGTCCAACCTTCCATTTCATTTTAGAAACTTGAAAAATACATGTAAAAAAAAAAAACATGTAATAAATCAAGTAGTAAATCAAGTAGTAAATCAAGTATCAAATCGTACAGATGAACAAAACGTTACTTCATTCTTGTCTTACATAATTATTCATATTCTAATAATAAACTAGATAAAACAAGAAGTTTGGAATTGAAAAAAAAAGAAAGAAAGGAAGAAAAATACTTATTAATATGTAATTTGACACTATTCATTTATTTCTAATACTAAACAAAAACACGTTTTTGGTTTAGAATTTTTATGATCTTGTGACTAACCTTATCAGTTATCTTTTTACTTTTTTAAAAAATTTGGTGGGGCGGGATAAATGGGGGATAATTAAATTCATTCGTTATTACGTAAGAAGTTACCAAATTCTTTTAGTAACGTGCAACCATCACCGCCACAACGATTATTAATCGATTTTTCGTTGTTTTTTTAAATCTATAATTTTTTTATTTTATTTTTTTATACAATAAAAAAAATGACTTTCAAGTTTTTTGATAGTTTATCACGAAATTTTATTGAACTTCTTAATGATAAAGATGACTATGATGTAATCATCATCGTTGAAAATGAGAAATCCTTTACAGCGCACTCTAGTGTGTTAATGTGTCGCTCACCTTACTTTCGTAAAGAATTGAAAAATATTATTCCAAATGAAAATAACATAAAGACAATTACTGAGCCAAATATTTCGGATGAATTTTTTGATATTATTCTCAAGTAAGTTATTACTATTCTTTAATAAAAATAATATTTTCGATAACGTTGAGAAGTTACATAAATTAATGATTTTTATTTTATTTCATAAGATATATTTACGGTGGAATCGTTGATTTAGAGAATGTAGAACCAAAGTTTATTTTTGATTTATTGGCGGCAGCTAATAAATTTGAACTCGAAGAATTAACCGAAAAACTAGGAAATCATCTTATTGAAACTCAAAGTTCTTGGCTAAAATCTAATTTTTCTCTGGTTTATCGTTCAATTTTTAGTGAAAAGAACTTTAATGATTTTGTTACAAAGTATCCAAATCTCATTTTCGATGCTGAAGATTTCAATTCCCTTCAAGAATCTGCATTGGTATCTCTTCTCAAACGAGACGATTTACAATTGGAAGAGGTGATTATTTGGGAATATATTATAAAATGGGGAATTTCTCAGAATCCCACTTTACCTGAAGACCTTAAAGAATGGAACAATGAAAATTTTACAACTTTAAAAATTACTCTTCAACAATGCCTACCTCTAATTCGATATTTTCATATTCCTGGTACCGATGTTTGGAGCAAAGTAAAACCTTATAAGAAAATTCTTGATAAACAACTTTGGGAAGATTTGAAACA
>PQFF01000322.1:56416-98220 GCA_003547095.1 Diversispora epigaea | reverse complement strand
CAAAGTATCCAAATCTCATTTTCGATGCTGAAGATTTCAATTCCCTTCAAGAATCTGCATTGGTATCTCTTCTCAAACGAGACGATTTACAATTGGAAGAGGTGATTATTTGGGAATATATTATAAAATGGGGAATTTCTCAGAATCCCACTTTACCTGAAGACCTTAAAGAATGGAACAATGAAAATTTTACAACTTTAAAAATTACTCTTCAACAATGCCTACCTCTAATTCGATATTTTCATATTCCTGGTACCGATGTTTGGAGCAAAGTAAAACCTTATAAGAAAATTCTTGATAAACAACTTTGGGAAGATTTGAAACAACATTTTATGGCACCTGACAAACCATTGAAATCAATAATTTTACCACCAAGAACAATTTTAATGCCCACGGCAACTTTTTCCGTCATTATTACTTATGAACACGTAGCCGAAATTTCCTCTTGGATTGATTGTAAGTCAAGTCCCTATACTTTAACAAACATTCCGTATGAGTTTCAATTAATTTTAAGAGGAAGCACAAATGGATTTGCACCTCAAACATTTTGGGATACCTGCCATGGTCACGCCAATACTGTAGTGATTATGAAAGTTAAAGAAACCGAAGAAATCCTTGGAGGTTATAATCCTTTAGCTTGGGATTCTAATGCTGCTGATACTGGTAGTGGTGGTAGTTGGGAAAAAACCGATGATAGCTTTACTTTCTCATTGAAAAATGGCAATGTACAAAATTCAATTCTTAGCAAAGTAAAAAATCGGGATAGTGCAATTTGGAATGCAAACAAAACTTCTCAAATGATTTATGGTCCATGGTTTGGAAATGGATTTGGTATGTCTAGTTATAGCTCTGATTTTACGGTAGATAATTACAGTGTGTGTAGTAGTACTAATTATGATTATGAAAAACCTATAAGAAATACAACAGAAAATAATTTCTCAATTGTTAATTATGAAGTATTCAAGGTTGTTAAGAAAACTAGTTAGAAATTTCGATCTTCAAATAATATTTATTTATTTATAAAGCTTTACAATATTTTTTTATTTTTTATTAAATAAATTTAAAAGTAATTACTATAAATCATATCGTGACTATTATATAATTGGCGCGATTTTAATTAATTCGGAATTTTAATATTTAATATAAATAATAAAATACATTCTTTTATGTATCTGCATCACATCAAATGCTTAAAGAGTCATTAATTTAAAACAAATATCCGTTCCGTACCCTAAAATATATTCATTCATTCCTCTTTCGGGCACATTAACTACATAAAAAAAAAATGGCCTAGTATTATTTGATTTGAAATATTTCATACAAAATTCTATTTAATAATACTCTTGACTTTTCACACATTTTACAAATAAAATAAAATGTCGTTTAAATTTTTTGACAAATTATCCCGAAATTTTATTGAACTTCTCAATGATAAAGATGACTATAATATAATCATCATGGTTAAAAATGAGAAATCCTTTACAGCGCACTCTAATGTATTAAAATGTCGCTCACCTTACTTTTGTAAAGAATTGAAAAATATTATCCCAAATGAAAACAGTATCAAGACAATTACTAAACCAAATATTTCGGATAAAATTTTTGATAGTATTCTCAAGTAAGTTGTTACTATACTTTGATAAAAATAATATTATTAATAACGATAATAAGGTATATAAATTAATAATTTTTATTTTGTTTCGCAAGATATATTTATGGTGGAATCGTTGATTTAGAGAATGTCGAAACGAAGTTTATTTTTGATTTAATGGTAACAGCTGATGAATTTGAAATCGAAGAATTAACGCAAAAACTAGAAAATCTTCTTATTGAAACTCAAAGTTCTTGGTTAAAGTCTCATTTTTCTCTAGTTTATCGTTCAATTTTTAGTAGAAATAGTTTCAAAGATTTAGAAAAATTTTGCAATGATATTGTTGCAAAGTATCCAAATCTCATTTTCGATGCTGAAGATTTTACTTCTCTTCAAGAATCCGCATTGGTATCTCTTCTCAAACGAGACGATTTACAACTAGAAGAGGTGATAATTTGGGAATATATTATTAAGTGGGGAATTGCTCAGAATCCCACTTTACCCGTTGACCTTAAAGAATGGAATAAAGGAAACTTTACAACATTAAAAACTACTCTTCAACAATGTCTACCTCTAATTCGATATTTTCACATTCCTGGTACTGATGTTTTGAAAAAAATAAAGCCTTACAAGAAAATTCTTGATAAACAACTTTGGGAAGATTTGAATCAGTATTTAATAGATCCGGACCTACCTGTAAAATCAATTATTTTACCACCAAGAACAATTTTGGTTCAAGAATTGCCTACTCGTACAACAGAACCAATTTCGACCATTATTACTTACGAACATGTAGCCGAAATTTCTTCTTGGATTGATCGTAAATCAAGTACTTATTCTTTAACAAACACTCCATATGAGTTTCAATTAATTTTAAGAGGAAGTGTAAATGGATTTGCACCTCAAACATTTTGGGATACCTGCCATGGTCATGCTAGTACTGTAGTGATCATAAAAGTTAAAGGAACAGAAGAAATTCTTGGAGGTTATAATCCTTTAATTTGGAATGGGGATGTTAATAATAATAAGTGGGAAAATACTAATGATAGCTTTATTTTCTCATTGAAAAATGGCAATTTACAAAATTCAATTCTTAGCAGAGTAAAAATTCCTACTAATGCAATTTTGAATATTTGCAAAAGCTCTCAATATATGGGTGGTCCATATTTTGGATATGGTCTTTATATGTGTAGTCCTAGTTCTAATTTTACGTTAGATAATAACTGTTTGTGTAATAATAATTCTGGTCATTATGAAAAACCTATAAGAACTACAACAGATGGTTTCTCAATTGTTGATTATGAAGTGTTTAAGGTTATTAAGAAAACTAATTAGAAATTTCGATTATCAATTAAGAAATTTATGTAATTAGATTTTCATATTTATAAGTTTAAAAATATTTTTTATATCCAGTAAATAAATTTAAAAGCAATTACTTTATCCATATTTTATTTATTCAAAATAATGTGACTATGATAGAATTAGCGTGAACTTAATTAATTCGGAATTTTAATATTTAATATAAATAATAAAATACATTCTTTTATGTATCTGCATCACATCAAATGCTTAAAGAGTCATTAATTTAAAACAAATATCCGTTCCGTACCCTAAAATATATTCATTCATTCCTCTTTCGGGCACATTAACTACATAAAAAAAAAATGGCCTAGTATTATTTGATTTGAAATATTTCATACAAAATTCTATTTAATAATACTCTTGACTTTTCACACATTTTACAAATAAAATAAAATGTCNTTATGATTATGAAAAACCTATAAGAAATACAACAGAAAATAATTTCTCAATTGTTAATTATGAAGTATTCAAGGTTGTTAAGAAAACTAGTTAGAAATTTCGATCTTCAAATAATATTTATTTATTTATAAAGCTTTACAATATTTTTTTATTTTTTATTAAATAAATTTAAAAGTAATTACTATAAATCATATCGTGACTATTATATAATTGGCGCGATTTTAATTAATTCGGAATTTTAATATTTAATAAATAATAAAATGTTAAATTCTTGAAGAGTCATTAATTTAAAAAAATATTGTTTTTGTAACCTAAAATACATCCATTTCTTTTTGGCACATTAATTACATAAAAATGGCCTAATATTTTCTGGAATATTTCAATTTAATACAACTGACCTTTTCCCACATTGAAATTTTATCGAACTTCTCAATGATAAAGATGATTACAATGTAATCATTATAGTTAAAAATGAAAAATCCAGTTAAATTGTCGCTCATCTTACTTTTGTAAAGAATTGAAATATATTATTCCAAATGAAAACAATATCAAGGCAATTACTAAGCCAAATATTTCGGATGAAATTTTTGACATTATTCTCAAGTATACTTTAATATAATAATATTATTGTAAACTAAATAAATTAACGATTTTTATTTTATTTAATATGGCGGAACCGTTGATTTAGAGAATGTAGAACCAAAGTTTACTTTTGATTTAATGACGATAGCTAATAAATTTGAACTCGAAAAATTAACCGAAATACTAGGAAATCATCTTATTGAAACTCAAAGTTCTTGGCTAAAATCTAATTTTTCTCTAGTTTAGAGTTCAATTTTTAGCGAAAATAATTTTAATAAATTTGTCGCAAAGTATCCAAATCTCATTTTCGATGCTGAAGATTTCAATTCCCTTCAAGAATCTGCCTTGGTATCTCTCCCCAAACGTGATGATTTACAACTAGAAGAGGTGATAATTTGGGAATTGCTCAGAATTCCACTTTACCTGGAAACCTTAAAGAATGGAACAATGAAAATTTTACAACTTTAAAAATTACTCTTCAACAATGACTACCTCTAATTCGATATTTTCATATTCCTGGTACCGATGTTTGGAGCAAAGTAAAACCTTATAAGAAAATTCTTGATGACAACTTTTGGAAGATTTGAAACAACATTTTATGGCACCTGACAAACCATTGAAATCAATAATTTTACCACCAAGAACAATTTTAATGCCCACGGCAACTTTTTCCGCCATTATTACTTATGAACACGTAGCCGAAATTTCCTCTTGGATTGATTGTAAGTCGAGTCCCTATTCTTTAACAAACATTCCATATGAGTTTCAATTAATTCTAAGAGGAAGCACAATACCTCAAACATTTTGGGATACCTGCCGTGGTCACGCCAATACTGTAGTGATCATAAAAGTTAATGAGACCGAAGAAATTCTTGGAGGTTATAATCCTTTGGCTTGGGATTCTAATGCTGCTGATACTGGTGATGGTGGTAGTTGGGAAAAAACCGATGAAAGCTTTACTTTCTCATTGAAAAATGGCAATATCCAAAATTCAATTCTTAGCAAAGTAAAAAATCGCGATAGCTTAATTTAGAAACTTCTTAAATGATTTATGGTCCATGGTTTGGAAATGGATTTGTATGTCTAGTTTTAGCTCTGATTTTACGGTAGATAATTACAGTGTGAGTACTAATTATGATTATGAAAAACCTATAAGAATTACAAACGATAATTTCTCAATTGTTAATTATGTTGTTAAGAAAACTAGTTAGAAATTTGATCTTCAAATAATATTTATTTATAAAGTTTAACAATATTTTTTTATATTTATTAAATAAATTTAAAAGTAATTATATTGTGACTATTATATAATTAGCGCGATTTTAATTAATTCGGAATTTTAATATTTAATATAAATAATAAAATACATTCTTTTATGTATCTGCATCACATCAAATGCTTAAAGAGTCATTAATTTAAAACAAATATCCGTTCCGTACCCTAAAATATATTCATTCATTCCTTTTTCGGGCACATTAACTACATAAAAATGGCTAGTATTATTTGATTTGAAATATTTTATACAAAATTCTATTTAATAATACTCTTAACTTTTCACACATTTTACAAATAAAATAAAATGTCGTTTAAATTTTTTGACAAATTATCCCGAAATTTTATTGAACTTCTCAATGATAAAGATGACTACAATATAATCATCATGGTTAAAAATGAGAAATCTTTTACAGCGCACTCTAATGTGTTAAAATGTCGCTCACCTTACTTTTGTAAAGAATTGAAAAATATTATCCCAAATGAAAACAATATCAAGACAATTACTAAACCAAATATTTCGGATAAAATTTTTGATATTATTCTCAAGTAAGTTATTACTATACTTCGATAGAAATAATATTATTAATAATGAGGTACATAATTTAATAATTTTTATTTTGTTTCGCAAGATATATTTATGGTGGAATCGTGATTTAGAGAATGTCGAAACGAAGTTTATTTTTGATTTAATGGTAACAGCGGATGAATTTGAAATCGAAGAATTAACAAAAAAACTAGAAAATCTTCTTATTGAAACTCAAAGTTCATGGTTAAAGTCTCATTTTTCTCTAGTTTACCGTTCAATTTTTAGTAGAAATAGTTTCAAAGATTTAGAAAAATTTTGCAATGATATTGTTGCAAAGTATCCAAATCTCATTTTCGATGCTGAAGATTTTACTTCTCTTCAAGAATCTGCATTGGTATCTCTCCTCAAACGAGATGATTTACAACTAGAAGAGGTGATAATTTGGGAATATATTATAAAATGGGGAATTGCTCAGAATTCCACTTTACCCGTTGACCTTAAAGAATGGAATAAAGGAAACTTCACAACATTAAAAACTACTCTTCAACAATGTCTACCTCTAATTCGATATTTCCATATTCCTGGTATTGATTTTTTGAAAAAAATAAAGCCTTACAAGAAAATTCTTGATAAACAACTTTGGGAAGATTTGACTCAGTATTTCATAGCTCCTGACCAACCAGTGGAATCAATAATTTTACCACCAAGAACATCTTTTGTTCAAGAATTGCCTACTCGTACAACAGAACCAATTTCGACTATTATTACTTACGAACATGTAGCCGAAATTTCCTCTTGGATTGATCGTAAATCAAGTACTTATTCTTTAACAAACACTCCATATGAGTTTCAATTAATTTTAAGAGGAAGTGTAAATGGATTTGCACCCCAAACATTTTGGGATACCTGCCATGGTCATGCTAGTACTGTAGTGATCATAAAAGTTAAAGGAACAGAAGAAATACTTGGAAGTTATAATCCCTTAATTTGGGATTCTAATATTGCTGGCTATAATCATAGGTGGGATAATACTAATGATAGTTTTATTTTCTCATTGAAAAATGGCAATATACAAAATTCAATTCTTAGCAGAGTAAAAATTCCTACTAATGCAATTTTGAATATTTGCAAAAGTTCACAAAGAATTTGTGGTCCATATTTTGGACATGGTCTTTATATGTATAGTCCTAGTTCTAATTTTACGTTAGATAATAACTGTTTGTGTAATAATGATGTTGGTCATTTTTATGAAAGACCTCTAAGAACTATAACAGATGGTTTCTCAATTGTTGATTATGAAGTATTTAAGGTTATTAAGAAAACTAATTAGAAATTTCGATTATCAATTAAGAAATTATGTAATTAGATTTTCATATTTATAAATTTAAAAATATTTTTTATATCTATTAAATAAATTTAAAAGCAATTACTTTATCCATATTTTATTTATTCAAAATAATGTGACTATGATAGAATTAGCGTGAACTTAATTAATTCGGAATTTTAATATTTAATAAATAATAAAATGTTAAATTCTTGAAGAGTCATTAATTTAAAAAAATATTGTTTTTGTAACCTAAAATACATCCATTTCTTTTTGGCACATTAATTACATAAAAATGGCCTAATATTTTCTGGAATATTTCAATTTAATACAACTGACCTTTTCCCACATTGAAATTTTATCGAACTTCTCAATGATAAAGATGATTACAATATAATCATTATAGTTAAAAATGAAAAATCCAGTTAAATCTTACTTTTGTAAAGAATTGAAAAATATTATTCCAAATGAAAACAATATCAAAACAATTACTAAGCCAAATATTTCGGATGAAATTTTTGACATTATTCTCAAGTATACTTTAATAAAATAATATTATTGTAAGTTAAATAAATTAACGATTTTTATTTTATTTAATATGGCGGAACCGTTGATTTAGAGAATGTAGAACCAAAGTTTATTTTTGATTTAATGGCGACAGCTAATAAATTTGAACTCGAAGAATTAACCGAAATACTAGGAAATCATCTTATTGAAACTCAAAGTTCTAGGCTAAAATCTAATTTTTCTCTAGTATAGAGTTCAATTTTTAGTGAAAATAATTTTAATGATTTTGTTGCAAAGTATCCAAATCTCATTTTCGATGCTGAAGATTTCAATTCCCTTCAAGAATCTGCATTGGTATCTCTTCTCAAAGGAGACGATTTACAATTGGAAGAGGTGATTATTTGGGAATATATTATAAAATGGGGAATTTCTCAGAATCCCACTTTACCTGAAGACCTTAAAGAATGGAACAATGAAAATTTTACAACTTTAAAAATTACTCTTCAACAATGCCTACCTCTAATTCGATATTTTCATATTCCTGGTACCGATGTTTGGAGCAAAGTAAAACCTTATAAGAAAATTCTTGATAAACAACTTTGGGAAGATTTGAAACAGAATTTTATGGCACCTGACAAACCATTGAAATCAATAATTTTACCACCAAGAACAATTTTAATGCCCACGGCAACTTTTTCCGTCATTATTACTTATGAACACGTAGCCGAAATTTCCTCTTGGATTGATTGTAAGTCAAGTCCCTATTCTTTAACAAACATTCCGTATGAGTTTCAATTAATTTTAAGAGGAAGCACAAATGGATTTGCACCTCAAACATTTTGGGATACCTGCCATGGTCACGCCAGTACTGTAGTGATCATGAAAGTTAAAGAGACCGAAGAAATCCTTGGAGGTTATAATCCTTTAGCTTGGAATTCTAATGCTGCTGATACTGGTAGTGGTGGTAGATGGGAAAAAACCGATGATAGCTTTACTTTCTCATTGAAAAATGGCAATAAACAAAATTCAATTCTTAGCAAAGTAAAAAATCGGGATAGTGCAATTTGGAATGCAAACGAAACTTCCCAAATGATTTATGGTCCATGGTTTGAAAATGGATTTGGTATGTCTAGTTATAGCTCTGATTTTACGGTAGATAATTACAGTGTGTGCAGTACTAACTATGATTATGAAAAACCTATAAGAAATACAACAGAAAATAATTTCTCAATTGTTAATTATGAAGTATTCAAGGTTGTTAAGAAAACTAGTTAGAAATTTCGATCTTCAAATAATATTTATTTATTTATAAAGCTTTACAATATTTTTTTATTTTTTATTAAATAAATTTAAAAGTAATTACTATAAATCATATCGTGACTATTATATAATTGGCGCGATTTTAATTAATTCGGAATTTTAATATTTAATATAAATAATAAAATACATTCTTTTATGTATCTGCATCACATCAAATGCTTAAAGAGTCATTAATTTAAAACAAATATCCGTTCCGTACCCTAAAATATATTCATTCATTCCTCTTTCGGGCACATTAACTACATAAAAAAAAAATGGCCTAGTATTATTTGATTTGAAATATTTCATACAAAATTCTATTTAATAATACTCTTGACTTTTCACACATTTTACAAATAAAATAAAATGTCATTGAAATTTTTTGACAAATTATCCCGAAATTTTATTGAACTTCTCAATGATAAAGATGACTACAATATAATCATCATGGTTAAAAATGAGAAATCCTTTTCAGCGCACTCTAATGTGTTAAAATGTCGCTCACCTTACTTTTGTAAAGAATTGAAAAATATTATCCCAAATGAAAACAATATCAAGACAATTACTAAACCAAATATTTCGGATAAAATTTTTTATATTATTCTCAAGTAAGTTATTACTGTACTTTGATAAAAATAATATTATTAATAACGATAATAAGGTACATAAATTAATAATTTTTTATTTTGTTTCGCAAGATATATTTATGGTGGAATCGTTGATTTAGAGAATGTCGAAACGAAGTTTATTTTTGATTTAATGGTAATAGCTGATGAATTTGAAATCGAAGAATTAACAAAAAAACTAGAAAATCATCTTATTGAAACTCAAAGTTCATGGTTAAAGTCTCATTTTTCTCTAGTTTATCGTTCAATTTTTAGTGGAAATAACTTCATAGATTTAGAAAAATTTTGCAATGATATTGTTGCAAAGTATCCAAATCTCATTTTCGATGCTGAAGATTTTACTTCTCTTCAAGAATCCGCATTGGTATCTCTTCTCAAACGAGACGATTTACAACTAGAAGAGATGATACTTTGGGAATATATTATTAAGTGGGGAATTGCTCAGAATCCCATTTTGCCCGTTGACCTTAAAGAATGGAATAAAGAAAACTTTACAACTTTAAAAACTACTCTTCAACAATGTCTACCTCTAATTCGATATTTCCATATTCCTGGTACTGATGTTTTGAAAAAAATAAAGCCTTACAAGAAAATTCTTGATAAACAACTTTGGGAAGATTTGAATCAGTATTTAATAGATCCGGACCTACCTGTAAAATCAATTATTTTACCACCAAGGACAATTTTGGTTCAAGAATTGCCTGCTCGTACAACAAAACCACTTTCGGCCATTATTACTTACGAACATGTAGCCGAAATTTCCTCTTGGATTGATCGTAAATCAAGTACTTATTCTTTAACAAACACTCCATATGAGTTTCAATTAATTTTAAGAGGAAGTGTAAATGGATTTGCACCTCAAACATTTTGGGATACCTGCCATGGTCATGCTAGTACTGTAGTGATCATAAAAGTTAAAGGAACAGAAGAAATTCTTGGAGGTTATAATCCTTTAATTTGGAATGGGAATGTTAATATTAATAAGTATGAAAATACCAATGATAGCTTTATTTTTTCATTGAAAAATGGCAATATACAAAATTCAATTCTTAGCAGAGTAAAAATTCCTACTAATGCAATTTTGAATATTAGCAAAAGCACTCAATATTTGAATGGTCCATATTTTGGACATGGTCTTTACATGCTTTCTCTTAGTTCTAATTTTACGTTAGATAATTACTGTGCGAGTAATAATAATTCTGGTCATTATGAAAAACCTATAAGAACTATAACAGATAAATTCTCAATTGTTGATTATGAAGTATTTAAGGTTATTAAGAAAACTAGTTAGAAATTTCGATCTTCAAATAATATTTATAAAGTTTAACAATATTTTTTATATTTATTAAATAAATTCAAAAGTAATTACTATAAATTATATTGTGACTATTATATAATTAGCGCGATTTTAATTAATTCGGAATTTTAATATTTAATATAAATAATAAAATATATTCTTTTATGTATCTGCATCGCATCAAATGCTTGAAGTCATTAATTTAAAACAAATATCCGTTCCGTACCCTAAAATATATTCATTCATTCATTCCTTTTTCGGGCATATTATCTACATAAAAATGGCCTAGTATTATTTGAAATATTTCATACAAAATTCTATTTAATAATACTCTTGTCTTTTCACATATTTTACAAATAAAATAAGATGCCTTTGAAATTTTTTGATAATTATCCCAAAACTTTATTGAACTTCTTAACGATAAAGATGATTATAATGTAATTATTATAGTTGAAAATGAGAAATCCTTTACGGCTCATTCAAATGTGTTAAAGTGTCGATCAATTTCTTTTCGTAAAGAATTGGAAAACGTTACTCCGAATAAAAACAATATTAAGAAAATTAATAAACCAAATATTTCCGATAAAATTTTTGAAAAAATTCTCAAGTAAGTTATTTCCCATTACTACTCAATAATAAAAATGCAATTATAATAATAAATTACATAAATTAACTTTGATAATTGATAATTATTTATTTCGTAAGATATATTTATGGTGGAATTATTGATTTAGAGAATGTCGAAACGAAGTTTATTTTTGATTTAATGGTAACAGCTGATGAATTTGAAATCGAAGAATTAACAAAAAAACTAGAAAATCATCTTATTGAAACTCAAAGTTCTTGGTTAAAGTCTCATTTTTCTCTAGTTTATCGTTCAATTTTTAGTAGAAATAGTTTCAAAGATTTAGAAAAATTTTGCAATGATATTGTTGCAAAGTATCCAAATCTCATTTTCGATGCTGAAGATTTTACTTCTCTTCAAGAATCAGCATTGGTATCTCTTCTCAAACGAGATGATTTACAATTAGAAGAGGTGATAATTTGGGAATATATTATAAAATGGGGAATTGCTCGGAATCCCACTTTACCTGTGGATCTTAAAGAATGGAATAAAGAAAACTTTACAACATTAAAAACTACTCTTCAATGTCTACCTCTAATTCGATATTTCCATATTACTGGTATTGATGCTTTGAAAAAGATAAAGCCTTACAAGAAAATTCTTGATAAACAACTTTGGGAAGATTTGACTCAGTATTTCATAGCTCCTGACCAACCAGTGGAATCAATAATTTTACCACCAAGAACAACTTTTGCTCAAGAATTGCCTACTCGTACAACAAAACCAATTTCGACCATTATTACTTACGAACATGTAGCCGAAATTTCCTCTTGGATTGATCGTAAATCAGTACTTATTCTTTAACAAACACTCCATATGAGTTTCAATTAATTTTAAGAGGAAGTGTAAATGGATTTGCACCTCAAACATTTTGGGACCTGCCATGGTCATGCTAGTACTGTAGTGATCATGAAAGTTAAAGGAACAGAAGAAATTCTTGGAGGTTATAATCCTTTAATTTGGAATGGGAATGTTAATATTAATAAGTATGAAAATACCAATGATAGCTTTATTTTCTCATTGAAAAATGGCAATATACAAAATTCAATTCTTAGCAGAGTAAAAATTCCTGCTAGTGCAATTTTGAATATTTGCAAAAGCCAACAATATATCAATGGTCCATATTTTGGACATGGTCTTTACATGTTTAGTCCTAATTACTGTGCGAGTAATTATAATTCTGGTTATGAAGAACCTATAAGAACTACAGAAAGTGGTTTCTTAATTGTTGATTATGAAGTATTTAAGGTAATTAAGAAAACTAATTAGAAATTTCGATCATCAATTAAGAAATTTATGTTGTGGCGAAGTAAATTGGTAATCAGGTGAAATGTCACGGGGGATAACATTTTGTGACACTAGATGAACTTTCAGGTGATTGTCATCCTTGTACGAGGATGAAGGATGAGAAATGCTGTACAAGGATGAAGGATATCGTGCGAGGATGAAGGATGGCGCACAAAGGATGAAATATGAAGTACAAAGATGAAGTGTAAACAAAAGAGAAAGTATAAATACGACTGTTGTCGGAAGTAAGAAATTAGTTAGATAGTTAGTTATTGACTCAATACTAAAATATAATTAATTAGAAATAATTCAGAATAATTCGAAACTCTTTATTAAATATTAAATAGAAAAGTAAATTTCATTCAGGAACAGGAAAGATACGTCACGCTGTAATATTTCTGTTGTTAAATGATACTTTACTTTTAAAAACTTTATATTTTATATTTTAATAAACTTATACTTTGTGTCGTAATATTGCGAAATATTATTAAATATTGTTTGATACTGCGTTACTACTTTTACTCCACCTTACTCACTGTGCCTTCATGATTAATTTGATTATTATTTGATTATTATTATTATTTATTATATATTTATTATCTGTTTCGAGATAGGCAAGTTTAGATCGATTGATTGCTTGACCTACTGGCAGATAGAGCGTATTATTATTTGTTTGTGTGATGCAAACTGTGAGACTGATTTGAGAAATTGTTCGAAATACTCTGCACTCCTGTGACAGAATTTGGTGCCTCCTGTGAGGTGGCATAAAGTATCCAACGCAGTAACCTATAATATTGGCACATCCGTTTCACAAATTTTATATTCTTTAATTAATTTAGTAAAATACTCATTATATTTCTATTTTTGGGAAAGGATAGTCAAAGAAATTTTCAACATTACGAAGTAATTCGAAAATATACAATTTAATATTATTATAACCACCTTTTTATAAAACCATCTTCTTACGTTTTGTTTCGCGATCTAGCAAAAGTGATCATCAAAGTAGTCGTTAGCATAACAAAATTCTTCCAGATCAAAGGATTTACAACGAAGATTGTCAAGCGAAAATTTGTGTAACCAGATAAAATCTCCGAAGGATCGTCAGAAATACTTTTACAAAATCTTACGGAATAATACGTCAAACTGTCGAAACGAAGGAAAATTACCAAACCAAGTATGAATACTGGCGAAAATGAGGCGAACGCCTTAATACTGGGACTCCAAAATGCGTTTCGCATAAGGAACGATGCAAGAATGCCGTCATTTTTCGGAGGAAATCAAGATCCTATGGAATGGTTAGAAGAATTCAATCGATCGGCAAGAATAAACCAATATACTGATGAATACAAGCTCCAAGTAGTCAGCGAATATCTACAGGGTACAGCAGGACAATGGTTCAACGAAGCGCAAGAGGGACAGAACCCTATCAATCATTGGAACAATACGAATCAAACCTCCTTTGAAACATCTTTCTTGGCCACCTTTCGAACAACTGCGTTAATAAATCAATGGAGATTTGAGTTACAAATGAAAGTACAGAAACTAGGCGAAACTGTAGAACAATATTCGAATGATATTAAGAAATTAATTAAGCGAATAGATGGTAATAATAGATGGAGCGAAGACGAAAAAGTTTGGCAGTTTTTGAAAGGATTACGAAAAGATATTGCCTACCAAGCCCGACCATTTATTATGTCCCAAGAGAAGCCAACATTGGAAAAAGCAATTAGAACGGCCAAACAATTTGAAGAAAATGCTCAAACCTATCCTGAAGCTATAACAGGATATACCACTACCACTTCTATGGGCATGCAAGGATCCGTACCCTCTCGAAATAAGAATAGTGAAAGCGAAGATGTAATAGAACGAATAGTACAGAAAGCCTTCGCGCCTATTGCCGAAACATTGCAGAAGATCATCGAAAAAGGAGAAAGAACACCTAATACCTTTAATAATAACAGACCAAACTATAACAATAATAATAGGGGACAAAGTTATAACAATTACAATGGCAATAGAGGACAGAGTTTTAGAAGTTATAATAATCCGCCAAACTGCTACCATTGTGGACAAGCTGGACATATGGCTTGGAGCTGTTCCATGAGACCAGGAAATCAAAGAAACCAAATAAACCCGGCTGCCTCCGCTGCCCCACGACCTACCAATACTGTGCCTCCTTCGACTAATACAACAGCGAACCAAACCACGCAACAAGTTTCGCAAGGAGACGTAAATAGTAATACGTTTATAACTCAAGAAGAAGAAATCCAACAACCCATCTCTACTGTCTGGAAAAGAATACAGCATTTAAACTAACAGGCGCACCTCAGGAGGGTGAGAGTGCGGATAATATAAATCCCTCATTTAAGACTGGAGATAATGATAGAGTAATAGGAGAAAGTATTGGGTCCACAAGTAAACAAGATGCTCCGCAACCTATCGCAAAAAGATTGCGTTCTGCAGAAAAGAAAAAGGAAACATCTGAAGACCCTAAACAAAAGAAAAGAAAGAAAATACCCCCTGTCCAACAACCACTTATGACACAAAATGCTCCGCCATATTCCATCGTCTCGGATTTACTTGCGACAAGAGCCAATATCACTTTGGGACAATTAATGGCTATGCCTCATTATAGAAGCGAGACACGAAAGGCATTGACACCTAAGCGTACAAGAATTGTAAAGATGGCCAATCATACAACAGTAGAAGGAAATACTCCCATGACTTGTAAAGCCCAAGTAGCTGGATGGAAAGTCGAAGTAATACTTGATAGTGGTTCATCTATTAGTATCATTTCGAAGAATTTCATGGAATCCATAGGTCGAAGGATTGAGAAAGCATCCGGAAGAAGAATAACTGGTATACACGGAGAAAGACGTCCTAGTTTAGGAATCGTAACACAAGTACCAATAAAGTTGGAAGAAATTGTGGTAGCTGTCGACATGGAAGTCATTGATGCAGCAGGTTACGCATTAATTTTGGGAACAGATTGGTTGAGGAAAGCACGCGCTATAATAGATTACCAAGAATGTAAATTAATCCTAAAGGATGATAAGCGAACAGCACAAGTCTCTTGCAGAAATACTAGAGCCGCTGTCCTGGACGATGATAAAGAAGAGGATGATAGTGAAGAAGAATATGTAGAAAGTAGTGATGATTCGGATACTGACGAAGAAGAAGTAAACTTCGCAGGATTAACTTATGAACTCCCGTATCAGGAATCCTACATGAAATACAAATTTACCCCCGAAGGAATGCGCAAGGATTCGAAGCTTGTCACATGGGAATTATATGANCCATAGGTCGAAGGATTGAGAAAGCATCCGGAAGAAGAATAACTGGTATACACGGAGAAAGACGTCCTAGTTTAGGAATCGTAACACAAGTACCAATAAAGTTGGAAGAAATTGTGGTAGCTGTCGACATGGAAGTCATTGATGCAGCAGGTTACGCATTAATTTTGGGAACAGATTGGTTGAGGAAAGCACGCGCTATAATAGATTACCAAGAATGTAAATTAATTTTAAAAGATGAAAAGCGAACAGCTCAAATCTCGTGCAGAAATACTAGAGCCACTGTCTTGGACGATGATAAAGAAGAGGATGATAGTGAAGAAGAATATGTAGAAAGTAGTGATGATTCGGATACTGACGAAGAAGAAGTAAACTTCGCAGGATTAACTTATGAACTCCCGTATCAGGAATCTTACATGAAACACAAATTTACCCCCGAAGGAATGCGCAAGGATTCGAAGCTTGTCACATGGGAATTATATGATCAGTTATCTTATTGCTTTGACCCGGTTAGAAGAAAGAAAGGTGCTCAAGAGCGATACAAAGCAACAGGACCTAATTCCTATTGCTGGTGTGGTATATATTTAGAAACAAGTCAGGATAAATGCGAAGTCTGTGAAGAACATCAGCAAGATGAGAAGATTATTTCTATTATACCCCGAGAGGAAATACAAGATATTCGTTGTAATTTGGTACGAGGCGGAGTGGAGAAACTCGAAGAAAACCAATATAAGCCGCAAGTTCACGAAATTATCGAAGGATTTCCGAATCTGGTAGCCAAAGATCTTTCAGAATTAGGGAAGACAAACCTTTACCACCATACAATAGACACCGGCGAAGCAAAGCCAATAAAACTAAACCCCTATAGAACCTCACCCCGATACTTGGAATTTTTGAAGGAGGAAATAGCAAATATGCTAAAGAACGGACTAATTCGAAAGTCGTTTAGTCCTTGGTCTGCACCCATTGTGGTAGTGAATAAGAAGAATGGGAAATTCAGGCTTTGCGTAGATTACAGAAAGCTGAATGCGGTCACGAAACCTGACGCATACCCAGTACCACGGATAGCAGACATGCTAGATGCCCTGGGACACTCCGCCTTCTTTTCAACTTTGGACCTCGCTTCAGGTTTTTGGCAAGTGGAAGTATCCGCTAAAGACCGAGAGAAGACTGCTTTCACTACCCCATTTGGTACCTATGAGTTCCTCGTGATGCCTTTCGGACTCATCAATGCCCCTGCGACCTTTCAACGAGTGATGGACAGAGTCTTCCATGAGGTTACTTGGAAGTTCGTACTAGTTTATATCGACGATATTATAATATATTCGAAAACCTACGAAGAGCACCTAGAACATTTGAAGGATGTGTTTACGCTCCTAGGAAATGCCGGATTAAAGATAAACTTGGAAAAGTGCGACTTTTTCAAGACGAGGTTAACATTTTTGGGACATATTATAACGATTGATGGAATAGCCCCGGACCCTTCGAAGATTGAGAAGGTGCAGCATCATCCAGCTCCACAAAACAAGACAAACGTGAGAGCCTTCTTGGGACTAGCCTCGTACTATCGAAGATTTGTAAAAGGTTTTGCCACAATCGCGAAACCATTACATAACCTTACGAAGAGAAGCGTAATATTCGAATGGAAGCCCGAACACCAACTCGCGTTCGATACACTGAAAGGACGATTAACTTCGGCTCCCATAATGACGTACCCTGACTTCTCAAGACGATTTATACTAGCTACCGACGCATCTGACTGGGGAATTGGAGCTGTGCTCTCCCAGAAGGATACGGAAGATCTCGAACACCCTATCGCTTACGCCAGCCGCTTGCTGTCAGCTCCCGAATTAAATTACACTGTGTTAGAAAAAGAGTGTCTCGCCGCAATATGGGCCGTACGACATTTTAAACATTACCTACATGGCCCCAAGTTTGATTTATATACAGATAACTCCGCTTTAGCATGGCTAAAGAATCGCCCACAACCTAAAGGAAGAGTTGCTAGATGGATTTTTGAACTATCTGAGTATGATTACGAACTTATTCATAAGCAAGGAAGGCTTAATGCCAATGCTGACGCACTATCAAGAATAACTAATTAAGACGACAAATATAATAGAACTCAGATATTTACTAAAGATACAAAATCTCGAAACTTTTCGAAAATGGATGTAGACACTTATAATCAGTTAACAGAATACTTAATAAATCATACTTTTCCACCAAACGGCACTAACGAACAACGACGAAAATTACGACAACAAGCAAATCATTACATAGTTCAAGACAATATTTTATATAAGCGAAACAAAGAGGGCGATCCTCTAAGGGTAATCACAAGAGAAAATTTAGCTAAAATATTATACAACATGCACAATGTACCAAATGCCGGACATTTTGGTATAAAGGCTACTATAGACAAAACGAAACAACGATACTTTTGGCCTACGATGGGCGAAGATATTCGAAATTACATAGAGACATGTGATATATGTCAAAGACAGGGTAAACCTAAACAAACCGAAGAATTACGACCTATTGGAGTAGGACAAGCTTTTGACCGACTAGGAATAGATATTGTGGGACCCTTGAAACCAACAACAATGGGAAAAAGATATATAGTAGTGGCTACGGATTATTTTACTAAATGGCCAGAAGCTAGAGCTATTGAAAAAGCAGATGCGAAAACTATCGCTTGGTTTCTATACGATGAAATTATATGTAGGCATAGTTGCCCAAGAGAAATATTATCTGATAGAGGAGCAGTATTTGTTAGCCAAATAGTAACCAACCTAATAGAGATAATGGGAACACACCGAAGACTTACGTCTGCTTACCACCCTCAAAGTAATGGACTAACAGAACGGTATAATCAAACGCTCTGTCAAACTTTAAAGAAATGTGTAAAGGAAACAACGCAAGAATGGGATACATTGATAACTTCGGCACTTTTCGCATACCGAACAACTAAAAATAGAACGACAAAATATGAGCCATTTTATTTACTATATGGACGAGCCCCTACACTACCCATAGAACTTGATATTATTACTTGGCCAGTTGAAGAAATTGATGAAAAACAATTTAAAGAAATGATCCACAAAAGAACTGGTGAAGTTGCAGGAATATTCGAAGATAACCGAATTCAAGCATCTAAGAACATTAAGGATGCACAAAAGCGGCAAAAGATAACCCATGATAGGAAAATTCGAACGATGACATACAAGACAGGAGATATGGTGTTAGAGTATAGATCTGATTTACTGAATGTTCATGGCGATAAGTTTCGAGACAAATGGTCTGGTCCTTTCTTTATTCATAGAGTTCTTGGTAATGGCTCCTACATATTAAGAACCAATAGTGGAGAAGTTCTCAATAGTCGACCTGTACATGGCAATCGATTGAAATCGTATAAACAAAGGGGTTATCATCCCACGTGAGATAACGAGTAAACAATAGACTTGTTTAAAAGAATTCGTAAGATTGCGAAAAGTCCTGAAAATTTTTGCCAAAAACTTTTTTTTTACTATGAATAATATTCCAATTCCAGACAGTTTACGAAAGAGAGTTCACGAATTACGAAGAGAATTTCCGCAAATTTTAGGAGAAGCCCAGGTTATTATAGACAATACTGGTGCATATTTGGTAACAGGAAGTACTGTAATAGAAATTGATCAACCCACGAACAATGAAATTACTACGCAATATGACGATATGTTAACGATGTATGCGGTAGATATTTTTACAGCTCTAGAAGAACAGGATCGGGTTATCGATCTTGACTTAGACGAACTTCTACGAATAGCGACGGATATGCACAGAACAAATGGTCAAAGAATGAATGCATATAAGAATCTTGGTGATTATCTACAAGATGCTCAATTAGGAAGTACCGTGACAGTACTAAAAAGAGAATTACATGAACGATCTCACCAAAACGGAGCACGAATCTACCAAATAGCGACACGAATACGATCATTGTTTCAAGTAATAGGANTTCCGAAATGTTACGCCGGACTGGATCTATAAACTGCCAAAATCAGAGTTCGAAAGATTTCTGCAGCTTTGTGAAACAATGGGTACACAATTAATGGAAGACCTTTTGGAAATAGGTGTTGGGTCGCAGGAGCTCCCCTTTGAAGGAGGAAATGTTTGTGGCGAAGTAAATTGGTAATCAGGTGAAATGTCACGGGGGATAACATTTTGTGACACTAGATGAACTTTCAGGTGATTGTCATCCTTGTACGAGGATGAAGGATGAGAAATGCTGTACAAGGATGAAGGATATCGTGCGAGGATGAAGGATGGCGCACAAAGGATGAAATATGAAGTACAAAGATGAAGTGTAAACAAAAGAGAAAGTATAAATACGACTGTTGTCGGAAGTAAGAAATTAGTTAGATAGTTAGTTATTGACTCAATACTAAAATATAATTAATTAGAAATAATTCAGAATAATTCGAAACTCTTTATTAAATATTAAATAGAAAAGTAAATTTCATTCAGGAACAGGAAAGATACGTCACGCTGTAATATTTCTGTTGTTAAATGATACTTTACTTTTAAAAACTTTATATTTTATATTTTAATAAACTTATACTTTGTGTCGTAATATTGCGAAATATTATTAAATATTGTTTGATACTGCGTTACTACTTTTACTCCACCTTACTCACTGTGCCTTCATGATTAATTTGATTATTATTTGATTATTATTATTATTTATTATATATTTATTATCTGTTTCGAGATAGGCAAGTTTAGATCGATTGATTGCTTGACCTACTGGCAGATAGAGCGTATTATTATTTGTTTGTGTGATGCAAACTGTGAGACTAATTTGAGAAATTGTTCGAAATACTCTGCACTCCTGTGACAATGTAATTGGATTTTCATATTTATAAGTTTAAAAATATTTTTTATATCTATTAAATAAATTTAAAAGTAAGTACTTTATCCATATTTTTTTATTCAAAATAATGTGACTATGACGGAATTTTAATATTTAATAAATAATAAAATGTTAAATGCTTGAAGAGTCATTAATTTAAAAAAATATTGTTTTTGTAACCTAAAATACATCCATTTTTTTTTGGCACATTAATTACATAAAAATGGCTTAATATTTTCTGGAATATTTCAATTTAATACAACTGACCTTTTCACACATTTAAATTTTATCGAACTTCCCAATGATAAAGATGATTACAATGTAATCATTATAGTTAAAAATGAAAAATCCAGTTAAATTGTCGCTCATCTTACTTTTGTAAAGAATTGAAAAATATCATTCCAAATGAAAACAATATCAAGGCAATTACTAAGCCAAATATTTCGGATGAAATTTTTGACATTATTCTCAAGTATACTTTAATATAATAATATTATTGTAAGCTAAATAAATTAACGATTTTTATTTTATTTAATATGGCGGAACTGTTGATTTAGAGAATGTAGAACCAAAGTTTATTTTTGATTTAATGGCGACAGCTAATAAATTTGAACTCGAAGAATTAACCGAAATACTAGGAAATCATCTTATTGAAACTCAAAGTTCTAGGCTAAAATCTAATTTTTCTCTAGTATAGAGTTCAATTTTTAGTGAAAATAATTCTAATAAATTTGTCGCAAAGTATCCAAATCTCATTTTCGATGCTAAAGATTTCAATTCTCTTCAAGAATCTGCATTGGCATCTCTTCTCAAACGAGTCGATTTACAATTGGTATATTATAAAGTGGGGAATTGCTCAGAATCCCCCTGGAAACCTTAAAGCAGTGTTGTCATGGGACATGTTTGGGACAAAATTGGGACAGTTGGGACAATGAAAAAAATAATAATAATTCAAAATTTTATTATAATAACTTATCTTAATGTTCTAAATAAAAATGCTTAGAATCTAATTTTATATATAAATATATATTTTTAAAAGTTAAGTATAAGTAGGAACATGTTTGGGACAAAGGTAGGACAAAGGTGGGACAAGTTAAAAAAGGCCTGGGACATGTCCCGTGTACAACACTGCCTTAAAGAATGGAACAATGAAAATTTTGCACTTTAAAAATTACTCTTCAACAATGTCTACTTCTAATTCGATATTTTCATATTCCTGTTACTGATGTTTGGAGAAAAGTAAAACCTTATAAGAAAATTCTTGATAAACAACTTTGGGAAGATTCGAAACAGAATTTTATGGCACCTGACAAACCATTGAAATCAATAATTTTACCACCAAGAACAATTTTAATGCCCACGGCAACTTTTTCCGCCATTATTACTTATGAACACGTAGCCGAAATTTCCTCTTGGATTGATTGTAAGTCGAGTCCCTATTCTTTAACAAAAATTCCGTATGAGTTTCAATTAATTCTAAGAGGAAGCACAACACCTCAAACATTTTGGGATACCTGCCGTGGTCACGCCAATACTGTAGTGATCATAAAAGTTAAAGAGACCGAAGAAATCCTTGGAGGTTATAATCCTTTGGTTTGGGATTCTAATGCTGCTGATGCTGGTGATGGTGGTAGTTGGGAAAAAACCGATGATAGCTTTACTTTCTCATTGAAAAATGGCAATATACAAAATTCAATTCTTAGCAAAGTAAAAAATCGGGATAGTGCAATTTGGAATGCAAACTAAACTTCTTAAATGATTTATGGTCCATGGTTTGGAAATGAATTTGGTATGTCTAGTTTTAGCTCTGATTTTACGGTAGATAATTACAGTATGTGTAGTACTAAGTATGATTTTGAAAAACCTGTAATAAGAATTACAAACGATAATTTCTCAATTGTTAATTATGAAGTATTCAAGGTTGTTAAGAAAACTAGTTAGAAATTTCGATCTTCAAATAATATTTATTTATAAAGTTTAACAATATTTTTTTATATTTATTTTATAAATTTAAAAGTGATTACTATAAATCATATTGTGACTATTATATAATTAGCGCGATTTTAATTAATTCGGAATTTTAATATTTAATATAAACTAGGTGATTTGGATATGGCGACTCTGTCGCCGTCGCGTAATTAAAATTTATACATATAATTGATTATGTAATTTATTAATGTTCAAATACAATTAAATTAAAATAAAAGGTTTTAAATAAACTTTAATGTAATGTTTAAATATATTGATTATGAGATTAAGATTTATACAAATGATTGGTTGAATTATTTATTAATATGAGTAAATAATAAATATTTGAACCAAGGATTTTATTTAATTCGTATGACCTTATATTTAATAATTCAAAGAAAAATGAAAAAAAGGAAATAATATTTATCAAATTAATCAAAAAAAAAATTTGAATCTCGTTTATATTTTATTTTTCCAGAATAACTGATAAAAATTGTTACGATAATGATATAACACATATGGGCCAATTTTCAGAATGAAATTTTATATATTATAGTATAATATATAAAATTTTATTTCGAAAATTGGCCTATATGAATATTATTTATATTGTTTATATGTATATTTTGCGAAGGTGGATAATAAATAAAAATAATTGGCTTATATTATTTCCTTTTTAAAAAAAATTTTAAAAAATAAATATATATATTAATATCTCGCAAAGGCAATAAATAAAAATAATTGGCTTATATTATGATAATAAATAAATAAAAATAATTGGCTTATATTATTTCCTTTTCTCTTTTCCGTGAGGGATGTTATAATATTTTATTTATTAAAAAAAAATTTTAAAAAAATAAATATATGTATATTTTGCGAAGGTGGATAATAAATAAATAAAAATAAACAATAAATAATAAATATTTAAACGCTGAATTTTATTTAATTCATATGACTTTTTATTTGATAATTCAAAGAAGAAAATGAATCAAAAAAAGATTCAAGTTTCGTTTATATTTTTTTTTCTCCGGAAAAATTGTTGATATAACAATATTATTTATATTATTTATATATTTATTTTATTTATTTATTTATTCCTATGCATTTTACAAAGGTCAATAATAATAATAATAAATAATTTATATTATTTCCTTTTTTTTCATATTATTAAAAAAATTTTAAAAAATAAATAAATAAATAGTAATAAATGATAAATAAAAAACATTTGAGCCATAGAATTTNTTTTTTTATAGAAGAGAATTAATTTTTTTTTTAGATGAAAAAAAAAACTTTTTTTTTGTTGAAAAAAATTGACTTTTAGGCGAAAAAAAATTTTTTTTTTGTTGAAGAAAATCAATTTATTTAAATGAATTTTATCAATAATCCTCGCCACATTTTTTTTGTTTATTTAGTAACAATGAGCCTCATGCTTATTATTTACTTTCACGCTTATTATTTATTTATAATAATAATTTTATTTATTATTTATTTATAATAATTTTATTTATTATTATTTTTTTATTTATAAATATAATTCTCGTGCTTCTTATCTCATGATTTATTGTTTTTTTTTTGTTTTAACAAAGAAAAAAAATAATATTTAATCAACCTCCGTTCGTTGAGGTAAAATTTTTTCCTCTTATTTTTACCTCTAATTCTAATTCTGAATTTTAATTAGAATTAAAATTAGAATTCTAATTAGAATTTAGAATTAGAAATATTAGAAAAATGGCCAGTGTAGAAATGCTATATTAGGGAATTTTTTTTTTGAAAAGGAAATTGTTTACATAGCACCACTTTCTTAATTTGAACAAAGTCTACTTTAAAAATAAAAATCNTTTTTCTCCGGAAAAATTGTTGATATAACAATATTATTTATATTATTTATATATTTATTTTATTTATTTATTTATTCCTATGCATTTTACAAAGGTCAATAATAATAATAATAAATAATTTATATTATTTCCTTTTTTTTCATATTATTAAAAAAATTTTAAAAAATAAATAAATAAATAGTAATAAATGATAAATAAAAAACATTTGAGCCATAGAATTTTACTTCTTTTTTTCATTATTATTAAATAAAAATGATACTCATCAAAATTAAAAAAAAATTTAAGTTTCATTTTAACAACTTTTGTAAGTAGTACATTTTTAAATTACATATTGGTTTTTTTTTCTAGTTGAAATTCAAGTTTTAACAATTTCATTGATTTTTTTATTATTATTGTAAATTTTATCTATTGAGCAATTAAGTTTAAAAGATAATTTCTTTGAACTTTGATATATATAATTAGTCATGAAATTTATTAAGAAATTGTCTGTGAAATAACAATATCGCTACTACAATTATTTTTTTCCGAGTGAAATAATGCATATTACTATTAAAATTATGTTTTTTCATAAATTGTGTAATAAAAAAAATGAAACAACACATTACATTTATTTATTAATTATGCGAAAAAAAAAGAAATACCAACAGCATTCACTATTAAGTTTGTTTTTGTATTTTTCGGTGTATTGGTCAATATAACAAATTGTATTTAAATTATGACATTTTTTTAGATGAAAAAACCTTTTTTTTTTGTAGAAAAGAATTAATTTTTTTTTTTAGATGAAAAAAAAAACTTTTTTTTTGTTGAAAAAAATTGACTTTTAGGCGAAAAAAAATTTTTTTTTTGTTGAAGAAAATCAATTTATTTAAATGAATTTTATCAATAATCCTCGCCACATTTTTTTTGTTTATTTAGTAACAATGAGCCTCATGCTTATTATTTACTTTCACGCTTATTATTTATTTATAATAATAATTTTATTTATTGTTTATTTATAATAATTTTATTTATTATTATTTTTTTATTTATAAATATAATTCTCGTGCTTCTTATCTCATGATTTATTGTTTTTTTTTTGTTTTAACAAAGAAAAAAAATAATATTTAATCAACCTCCGTTCGTTGAGGTAAAATTTTTTCCTCCTATTTCTACCTCTAATTCTAATTCTGAATTTTAATTAGAATTAAAATTAGAATTCTAATTAGAATTTAGAATTAGAAATATTAGAAAAATGGCCAGTGTAGAAATGCTATATTAGGGAATTTTTTTTTTGAAAAGGAAATTGTTTACATAGCACCACTTTCTTAATTTGAACAAAGTCTACTTTAAAAATAAAAATCACAAATAAAAAAAATCACCAGATTTTTATTGTACGACCCTTCATTATTTTATATACTGTAAAATTATATACTGTAAAAAAATAACTGTAAATAATATCAAAATAATACTCAAAATGATCTGAAGGGCACAGTAAGGTGGAGTAAAAGCAATTAACACAGTATCAAACAATATTTCACAATATTACGACACATTATTAAAAATATAACAAAAATATAAATATTTAAAGTATTGACAGAAATATTACAGTTTATTATATCTATTTTACTGTCCCTGAAGGAAGGTTATCTTTCTATCTAAAATTATTAATTTCTAAACTACTATCGAAATACTGCTCTTTTTAACTCTTNATAATTAGTCACGAAATTTAAGAAATTGTCTGTGAAATAACAATATCGCTACTACAATTATTTTTTTTCAAAAATGAGCCTGTGAAATAATGCATATTACTATTAAAATTATTTTTTTTCATAAATTGAGTGTAATAAAAAAAATGAAATAAACAACACACTACATTTCTTTATTAATTATGTGAAAAAAAAAGAAATACCAACAGCATTCACCATTAAGTTTGTTTTTGTAAATTTTTTGGTATATTGGTCAATATAACAAATTGTGCTTAAATTATGACATTTTTTTAGATGAAAAAAACCTTTTTTTTTTATAGAAGAGAATTAATTTTTTTTTTAGATGAAAAAAAAAACTTTTTTTTTGTTGAAAAAAATTGACTTTTAGGCGAAAAAAAATTTTTTTTTTGTTGAAGAAAATCAATTTATTTAAATGAATTTTATCAATAATCCTCGCCACATTTTTTTTGTTTATTTAGTAACAATGAGCCTCATGCTTATTATTTACTTTCACGCTTATTATTTATTTATAATAATAATTTTATTTATTATTTATTTATAATAATTTTATTTATTATTATTTTTTTATTTATAAATATAATTCTCGTGCTTCTTATCTCATGATTTATTGTTTTTTTTTTGTTTTAACAAAGAAAAAAAATAATATTTAATCAACCTCCGTTCGTTGAGGTAAAATTTTTTCCTCCTATTTCTACCTCTAATTCTAATTCTGAATTTTAATTAGAATTAAAATTAGAATTCTAATTAGAATTTAGAATTAGAAATATTAGAAAAATGGCCAGTGTAGAAATGCTATATTAGGGAATTTTTTTTTTGAAAAGGAAATTGTTTACATAGCACCACTTTCTTAATTTGAACAAAGTCTACTTTAAAAATAAAAATCACAGATAAAAAAAATCACCAGATTTTTATTGTAAGACCCTTCATTATCTTATATACTGTAACTGTAATAATAAAATACATTCTTTTATGGATCTGCATCGCATCAAATGCTAAAGAGTCATTAATTTAAAACAAATATCCGTTCCGTACCCTAAAATATATTCATTCATTCCTTTTTCGGGCATATTAACTACATTTCATACAAAATTCTATTTAATAATACTCTTGACTTTTCACACATTTTACAAATAAAATAAAATGTCGTTTAAATTTTTTGACAAATTATCCCGAAATTTTATTGAACTTCTCGATGATAAAGATGACTACAATATAATCATCATGGTTAAAAATGAGAAATCCTTTACAGCGCACTCTAATGTGTTAAAATGTCGCTCACCTTACTTTTGTAAAGAATTGAAAAATATTATCCCAAATGAAAACAATATCAAGACAATTACTAAACCAAATATTTCGGATAAAATTTTTGATATTATTCTCAAGTAAGTTATTACTATAATTTGATAAAAATAATATTTTTAATAACGATAATAAGGTACATAAATTAATAATTTTTTATTTTGTTTCGCAAGATATATTTATGGTGGAATCGTTGATTTAGAGAATGTCGAAACGAAGTTTATTTTTGACTTAATGGTAACAGCTGATGAATTTGAAATCGAAGAATTAACAAAAAAACTAGAAAATCATCTTATTGAAACTCAAAGTTCATGGTTAAAGTCTCATTTTTCTCTAGTTTATCGTTCAATTTTTAGTGGAAATAGTTTCAAAGATTTAGAAAAATTTTGCAATGATATTGTTGCAAAGTATCCAAATCTCATTTTCGATGCTGAAGATTTTACTTCTCTTCAAGAATCCGCATTGGTATCTCTTCTCAAACGAGACGATTTACAACTAGAAGAGGTGATAATTTGGGAATATATTATAAAATGGGGAATTGCTCAGAATCCCACTTTACCCGTTGACCTTAAAGAATGGAATAAAGAAAACTTTACAACATTAAAAACTACTCTTCAACAATGTCTACCTCTAATTCGATATTTCCATATTCCTGGTATTGATGCTTTGAAAAAAATAAAGCCTTACAAGAAAATTCTTGATAAACAACTTTGGGAAGATTTGACTCAGTATTTCATAGCTCCGGACCAACCAGTGGAATCAATAATTTTACCACCAAGAACATCTTTTGTTCAAGAATTGCCTACTCGTACAACAGAACCAATTTCGATTATTATTACTTACGAACATGTAGCCGAAATTTCCTCTTGGATTGATCGTAAATCAAGTACTTATTCTTTAACAAACACTCCATATGAGTTTCAATTAATTTTAAGAGGAAGTGTAAATGGATTTGCACCTCAAACATTTTGGGATACCTGCCATGGTCATGCTAGTACTGTAGTGATCATAAAAGTTAAAGGAACAGAAGAAATTCTTGGAGGTTATAATCCTTTAATTTGGAATGGGAATGTTAATATTAATAAGTATGAAAATACCAATGATAGCTTTATTTTTTCATTGAAAAATGGCAATATACAAAATTCAATTCTTAGCAGAGTAAAAATTCCTACTAATGCAATTTTGAATATTAGCAAAAGCACTCAATNCTTACAAGAAAATTCTTGATAAACAACTTTGGGAAGATTTGACTCAGTATTTCATAGCTCCGGACCAACCAGTGGAATCAATAATTTTACCACCAAGAACATCTTTTGTTCAAGAATTGCCTACTCGTACAACAGAACCAATTTCGATTATTATTACTTACGAACATGTAGCCGAAATTTCCTCTTGGATTGATCGTAAATCAAGTACTTATTCTTTAACAAACACTCCATATGAGTTTCAATTAATTTTAAGAGGAAGTGTAAATGGATTTGCACCTCAAACATTTTGGGATACCTGCCATGGTCATGCTAGTACTGTAGTGATCATAAAAGTTAAAGGAACAGAAGAAATTCTTGGAGGTTATAATCCTTTAATTTGGAATGGGAATGTTAATATTAATAAGTATGAAAATACCAATGATAGCTTTATTTTTTCATTGAAAAATGGCAATATACAAAATTCAATTCTTAGCAGAGTAAAAATTCCTACTAATGCAATTTTGAATATTAGCAAAAGCACTCAATGTATGAATGGTCCATATTTTGGACATGGTCTTTATATGATTAGTCCTAGTTCTAATTTTACGTTAGATAATTACTGTGCGAGTAATAATAATTCTGGTCATTATGAAAAACCTATAAGAACAACAACAAATGGTTTCTCAATTGTTGATTATGAAGTATTTAAGGTAATTAAAAAAACTAATTAGAAATTTCGATCATCAATTAAGAAATTTATGTAATTAGATTTTCATATATAAGTTTAAAAAAATTTTTATATCTATTAAATAAATTTAAAAGCAATTACTTTATCCATATCTTATTTATTCAAAATAATGTGACTATGATAGAATTAGCGTGAACTTGATTAATTCGGAATTTTAATATTTAATAAATAATAAAATGTTAAATGCTTGAAGAGTCATTAATTTAAAAAAATATTGTTTTTGTAACCTAAAATATATTCATTTTCATCCATTTCTTTTTTGGCACATTAATTACATAAAAATGGCCTAATATTTTGGAATATTTCAATTTAATACAGCTGACCTTTTCCCACATTGAAATTTATCGAACTCTCAATGATAAAGATGATTACAATGTAATCATTATAGTTAAAAATGAAAAATTCAGTTAAATTGTCGCTCATCTTACTTTTGCAAAGAATTGAAATATATTTTTCCAAATGAAAACAATATCAAGACAATTACTAAGCCAAATATTTCGGATGAAATTTTTGACATTATTCTCAAGTATACTTTAATAAAATAATATTATTGATGACGATAGTAAGTTAAATAAATTAACTATTTTTATTTTATTTAATATGGTGGAACCGTTGATTTAGAGAATGTAGAACCAAAGTTCATTTTTGATTTAATGGCGACAGCTGATAAATTTGAACTCGAAGAATTAACTGAAAAACTAGGAAATCATCTTATTCAAACTCAAAGTTCTTGGCTAAAATCTAATTTTTCTCTAGTTTATCGTTCAATTTTTAAAGAACTAATGATTTTGTTGCAAAGCTGATGATTTCACTTCTCTTTAAGAATTCGTATTAGTATCTCTTCTCAAACGAGATAATTTACAACTGGACGGATAATTTGGATATATTATAAAGTGGGAATTGCTCAGAATCCCACTTTACCTGGAGACCTTAAAGAATGGAGCAATAAAAGTTTTAAAACTTTAAAAATTACTCTTCAAAAATGCCTACCTCTAATTCGATATTTTCATATTCCTGGTACCGATGTTGTGAGCAAAGTAAACCTTATAAGAAAATTCTTGATAAACAACTTTGTGAAGATTTGAAGCAGCATTTTATGGCTCTTGAACACGTAGCCGAAATTTCCTCTTGGATTGATTATAAGTCAAGTACCTATTCTTTAACAAACACTCCGTATGAGTTTCAATTAAGAGGAAGCATAAATGGATTTAATCCTCAAACATTTTTGGATACCTGCCATGGTCACGCCAGTATTGTAGTGATCATCAAAGTTAAAGGGACCGAAGAAATCCTTGGAGGTTATAATCCTTTGGCTTGGGATTCTAATGCTGCTAATACTGGTGATGGTGGTAGTTGGGAAAAAACCGATGATGGCTTTATTATTTCTTATTGAAAAATGGCAATATACAAAATTCAATCCTTAGCAAAGTAAAAAATCGGGATAGTGCAATTTGGAATGCAACGAAACTTCTCAAATTATTTATGATCCATGGTTTGGAAATGGATTTGGTATGTCTAGTTAAGCTCTGATTTTACGGTAGATAATTACAGTGTGTGTAGTACTAATTATGATTATGAAAAACCTATAAGAAATACAACAGAAAATAATTTCTCAATTGTTAATTATGAAGTATTCAAGGTTGTTAAGAAAACTAGTTAGAAATTTCGATCTTCAAATAATATTTATTTATAAAGTTTAATATTAACAATATTTTTTTATTTTTTACTAAATAAATTTAAAAGTAATTACTATAAATCATATTGTGACTATTATATAATTAGCGCGATTTTAATTAATTCGGAATTTTAATATTTAATATAAATAATAAAATACATTCAAATGCTTGAAGAGTCATTAATTTAAACAAATATCCGTTCCGTACCCTAAAATATATTCATTCATTCCTTTTTCGGGCATTGAAAAATGGCAATATACAAAATTCAATCCTTAGCAAAGTAAAAAATCGGGATAGTGCAATTTGGAATGCAACGAAACTTCTCAAATTATTTATGATCCATGGTTTGGAAATGGATTTGGTATGTCTAGTTAAGCTCTGATTTTACGGTAGATAATTACAGTGTGTGTAGTACTAATTATGATTATGAAAAACCTATAAGAAATACAACAGAAAATAATTTCTCAATTGTTAATTATGAAGTATTCAAGGTTGTTAAGAAAACTAGTTAGAAATTTCGATCTTCAAATAATATTTATTTATAAAGTTTAATATTAACAATATTTTTTTATTTTTTACTAAATAAATTTAAAAGTAATTACTATAAATCATATTGTGACTATTATATAATTAGCGCGATTTTAATTAATTCGGAATTTTAATATTTAATATAAATAATAAAATACATTCAAATGCTTGAAGAGTCATTAATTTAAACAAATATCCGTTCCGTACCCTAAAATATATTCATTCATTCCTTTTTCGGGCACATTAACTACATAAAAATGGCCTAGTATTATTTGATTTGAAATATTTCATACAAATTCTATTTAATAATACTCTTGACTTTTCATACATTTTACAAATAAAATAAAATTTCGTTTAAATTTCTCAATGATAAAGATGACTACAATATAATCATCATGGTTAAAAATGAGAAATCCTTTACGGCGCACTCTAATGTGTTGAAGTGTCGCTCACCTTACTTTTGTAAAGAATTGAAAAATATTATTCCAAATGAAAACAATATCAAGACAATTACTAAGCCAAATATTTCGGATGAAATTTTTTATATTATTCTAAAGTAAGTTGTTAAAATACTTTAATAAAAATAATATTATTGATAACGATAATAATCGATAATTTTTATTTTATTTCATAAGATATATTTATGGTGGAATCGTTGATTTAGGGAATGTCGAAACGAAGTTTATTTTTGATTTAATGATAACAGCTAATGAATTTGAAATCGAAGAATTAACAAGAAAACTAGAAAATTATCTTATTGAAACTCAAAGTTCATGGTTAAAGTCTCATTTTTCTTTAGTTTATCGTTCAATTTTTAGTGGAAATAGCTTCAAAGATTTAGAAAAATTTTGCAATGATATTGTTGCAAAGTATCCAAATATCATTTTCGATGCCGAAGATTTCGCTTCTCTTCGAGAATCTGCCTTGGTATCTCTCCTCAAACGTGATGATTTACAACTAGAAGAGGTGATAATTTGGGAATATATTATAAAATGGGGAATTGCTCAGAATTCCACTTTACCTGTGGACCTTAAAGAATGGAATAAAGAAAATTTTACAACTTTAAAAATTACTCTTCAACAATGCTTACCTCTAATTCGATATTTTCATATTCCTGGTACTGATTTTTTGAAAAAAATAAAGCCTTATAAGAAAATTCTTGATAAACAACTTTGGGAAGATTTGAATCAGTATTTAATAGATCCGGACCAACCTGTAAAATCAATTATTTTACCATCAAGAACAATTTTTGTTCAAGAATTGCCTACCCGAACAACGGAACCATTTTCCACCATTATTACTTACGAACATGTAGCCGAAATTTCCTCTTGGATTGATCGTAAATCAAGTACTTATTCTTTGACAAACATTCCATATGAGTTTCAATTAATTTTAAGAGGAAGTATAAATGGATTTGCGCCTCAAACATTTTGGGATACCTGCCATGGTCATGTTAGTACTGTATTGATCATGAAAGTTAAAGGAACAGAAGAAATTTTTGGAGTTTATAATCCTTTAATTTGGGATGCTAATTCCGGTGATATTTGTGGAATAACTAATGATAGTTTTATTTTCTCATTGAAAAATGGCAATATACAAAATTCAATTCTTAGCAGAGTAAAAACTCCTACTAGTGCAATTTTTAATGCATGCAAAAATTCTCAAGGAATTTATGGTCCATATTTTGGAAATGATATTCGTATGTATAGTCCTAGCTCTAATTTTACACTGGATAATACTAACTTCGTGAATAATATTAAACCTTATGATTATGAAAAACTTATAACAACCACAACAAGTAATTTCTCAATCGTTGATTATGAAGTATTTAAGATTATTAAGAAAACCGGTTAGAAATTTTGATCCTCAGATAATAATTAATGAAGTTTTTATATTTATTGAATATAATTAAATTAGGCTTTCTTGTTCAGAGCTCCGTTTGTACGTTTTTTTCGAATTGACTTTATGTCTTCCTTTTTTTAAAAATTTTAAGTTATCAATCATATGCTCTTATTGGCTATTACTAGGATAAATTTAATTGATCTGAAATTTCAATAGTTAATATGAATTGTATAATATTTATATTTATTTATATATCTGATGCCTGTAACTTCTATTCAAATATCTGATCATATTATAATGATAAAGATAACTAAATTTTCAATGAATGTTTGCATTAAAAAAATTACATTGAATGTCTTAAATATAAAGAACATGTTGTTTACATGCACATGCACATACCGAGATAATTTATTAATAAAGAATAATTCTTTAAAAAAAATAAATATCTATTAAATGTTCATCGTCTTTTTATTCATAAATGTTCAGAAATTTGTACATTATAATTAATGAATTCGTAAATATATTGTATATGGAACTATGAACAGCTAAGGAAGAAAGGAAAATCTTAAAAAAAAATTATTGTTAAAAAAATCTTATCTTGCACCCAGCACCCAGGATTACAGATCTGTAATAAAAAAAATACTCAAATATCCAAATCACTAAGTAATATTTTAAAACATAATTTACATGAATCCAAGATCACGGAAATTCTAAAGAAGGTAAGTAATCTTTTAAAGATAAAAAAAATAATTTCGATCGATATGTATCCACACTATCCAAAGAAGAATGTTAGTGAATATAATAAAAATAAAAATAAATATATATAAAAATTACAATAAGGAATGCCGGTTTCAACATTAAAAAATAAAAAATAAATACATTAAATTATAAGATATAGAGGAATAAATAATTTAAAATTGACTTTTCAGCTTAGCGATGAGTAAAATGTTAAGAATAAAAACAAAGTTGAACGTTATTTAAACTAGTAAAAACTATTTTCAAATTGTCTAAACTAAACTATCTAACTTTCTAAACTAACATTTAAGTATTTATCCGCTAATTAGATTATATCAGATGTCGATTATTTAAAAGAACAAATCAACAAAAATATTTAAAAAAAAAAGAAACTTAATATCTTACACCGAATGATTATTTAATAAATAAAAAATTTTATATACATTTTATGAACATATTTGGTACGAGATTATTTTTCCATTTTTTGCAGAAAAAAAAAAGTGTATAAGTGTCTACATATTTTGAACAAGTCCATTTTTATTAAGATAGAAAAAAATAAAATATATATAAGCATGAAAATTATAATGTATAAATTTTAATTTGAAGTCCGCCAAAAGTATTTTATTATATCGTCAAATTTTTTTATTAGATTCACAATATATTTTTATTAGCTTACTTGTATGAAATTTCATTTTAAATGGAAATATCAAATTTCCATTGAATCCAATGATACCATCTTATAGCCCTAATTAAATATCATAAACACAAAGCGCCCCGACCTAGACCTCTTATTACATTTATTTATTACAGATATATTTATATTGTGTTTTAAATTCTAATATACCTCAAAGATTCGATACAATAATTATAAATCCTTTTATCTTTAAAAAAGCAATCATCAACTAACATTATTTTTAAAATAAACTCGTGTCATATTTAAAGTTAAAAGAATGTGAATCGATGAATTAAAATTCATAAAAATTAAATCTAGGTTTAAATTTAAGATTCCAAAGAATAAGATTCGATTAAAGTTTACATACACAAACACACACACACATACAAACTAAATGACTCTGCAATTAGAATTTCAATGAAATTTTTTTACTTCTGGTTAGAATTACTTCATTACCTTTTACTCTTGAATAGTTCTCGACGTACGCTCTCGAAATTTATGTTCGAATTTTACGTGCATGTGTGTGTTGGTAACTGAAATATTTAAATTGATTATCGAAAAATTTATCAGATTTAATAATCAAATATAAATACTATTAAAAAAACTAACTAATTTCTTTACATTTTTTACATTTTTTACATTTTTTTTTTTTAAAAAAAAAACTATAAAATAAAATTTAAATTTCATTCATTTCGTTCGTTTATTCATTCATTTATTCCATTCGCTAATTCATTCATTTTGTTCATTACCTCTCCCATCAAATGAAAATAATTGCGATTTACAATAATAATAATAATAATAACAGATAACAATAGTGACAGTGACAATAATTGTTAATTATTAAATTTCGACGGATTTTACGTATTATTAAGATAACTCACAAAGTAAATCTTTATCCCATAATAACTCATGTAAAAATTGATCAATTTTTGCTTGTACANAACATTATTTTTAAAATAAACTCGTGTCATATTTAAAGTTAAAAGAATGTGAATCGATGAATTAAAATTCATAAAAATTAAATCTAGGTTTAAATTTAAGATTCCAAAGAATAAGATTCGATTAAAGTTTACATACACAAACACACACACACATACAAACTAAATGACTCTGCAATTAGAATTTCAATGAAATTTTTTTACTTCTGGTTAGAATTACTTCATTACCTTTTACTCTTGAATAGTTCTCGACGTACGCTCTCGAAATTTATGTTCGAATTTTACGTGCATGTGTGTGTTGGTAACTGAAATATTTAAATTGATTATCGAAAAATTTATCAGATTTAATAATCAAATATAAATACTATTAAAAAAACTAACTAATTTCTTTACATTTTTTACATTTTTTACATTTTTTTTTTTTAAAAAAAAAACTATAAAATAAAATTTAAATTTCATTCATTTCGTTCGTTTATTCATTCATTTATTCCATTCGCTAATTCATTCATTTTGTTCATTACCTCTCCCATCAAATGAAAATAATTGCGATTTACAATAATAATAATAATAATAACAGATAACAATAGTGACAGTGACAATAATTGTTAATTATTAAATTTCGACGGATTTTACGTATTATTAAGATAACTCACAAAGTAAATCTTTATCCCATAATAACTCATGTAAAAATTGATCAATTTTTGCTTGTACAGGAATTTTGACTCAAATAAAATTAACCAAAATTCAAAACTTTATCCTCAATATCTATCGATCTCAATAAATATCAATTATAAATGCCAAATATCTTATATAAATTTGTAGCTTGGAATAAATGATACAACTTTAATTAAACTTTACTTAGACGCTACTAAAAGATGACTGAAATTTCTAAAATTATGATTTTACCAATTGATTGTTTACTTGAATAAATCTGATAATTTTGCAACAGATATATCATATCTCTAGCTTTAAGTTTCCTCGCTGTTTCTTTAAATCTGAAAGCATAAGTAGATTTTGTCAATTCTTCGAGTTCATTTTCAAAATCTTAGGTTTTAGATAATTAGGAAGTCAACTTGCATAAACTACTCCTGGAAGTGTTTCATAATTGAATAGCTTTATACCATTTTCAATCTGAACTAAAATTTCGTTAATATTTTTATAATTAACTTCTCGACATGACATGATTAACGTTAGTTAGATTTCTCTCTCTCATATTATAAAATATAATCACACTTTCTAACGTGCTCAGTATATTAATATATATATCTTCCAATCATTTTAATAAACTTTCATATATTAATTTTGATTTAATTACTTTTTAATAATAAAAACGTAATTTAATTAATTTACGATTAATATTTCATTTATGAGTCTAGTTTAATTCTTTATTAAATATAATGATTCGTACATTTATAATTAAAAAACAAGTAAAAAAACTTTAAATAGCTTTTTTAACAACTTTAAATACTTCATAGTCTATAATAGAAAATTCATTATTAGTTGTCCTAATAGATTTTTCATAATAATAAGAAGTATCACATTTATTTTGCTTATCCAGAGTGAAATTGGATGCATTTGTTTTCATCGTGAATTCATCACAACCAAATATTGGACCAAATTTATCTTTGGAATAAGGATAACGTAAAGCATTATTTTCATTTTTAACTCTACTAAGAATTGAATTTTGAATATTACCACCTTTAAATGAAAACATAAAACTTTCATTTGTACTCATATCACCAATTTTTGTTTTATCCCAAGCTAAAGGATTAAACCCGCCAATGATTTCGTCCGTTCCTTTAACTTTAGTGACCACAATTGTATTAGCATACCCATCGCAAATATTCCAAAAAGTTCTTGGATCAAATCCATCTTTGCTTCCTCGAAGAATTAATTGAAATTCATATAGATAATTTTTTGAAAAATAATTTGGTCGAGATCGACTATCAATCCATGATGAAATCATTGCGGTATGCTCCTCATTGATTATAGTTGAAAATGATTCATATACTCTTGCTGGTAATTCTTGAGTTAAAACCAATCTTGGTGGAAGGATAATGGATTTTATTGGTCGATCTGGCAGAATAAGATGTTGTTTCAAATCATTCCATATTTGTTTATCAAGAATTTTCTCATATGGTTTAATTTTATCCATAACATCTGAATTTGAAATGTGAAAGTAATGAATAAGTGGTAAGCATTGTTGTAAAGTTGTTTTTAAAGTAATAAAGTTTTCGTCAGACCATTCTTCCAATTTCTCGGGTAAAATAGAATTCTGTGCAGTTCCCCACTTAATTACATAATCCCAAATTTCTGATTCTTTCATCCGTAGGTCATCACGTTTCAAAATTGACACTAAAGCAGATTCATGAAGAGAAGTGAATTCTGCGGATTCAAAAATAATACTTGGATGTTTTACAATAATATCATTACAAAATTTTTCTAAATTTTTAAATTTGTTATGTTTAAAAATTGAATGATAAATAAAAGAGAAATGAGTTCTTAACCAAGATGCTTTGGATTCAATAAGATGATTTTCTAATTTCTCGGATAATTCCTCAAACTCAAACTCATTAGCAGAAATCATCAATTTAAACATGGTTTTGGTATCTATGTTTTTAGTATCAATAATTCCGCCGTAGATATATCTATATAAAATTATTCAAATTATTTAACTTTTATAAAATATTCTATTAATGCATAATAATTAAATTAAAATAATTAATATAAAAGCATACTTGAGAATAATTTCGAATAATTGAACAGAAATATTTGTCTTAACAATAATTTTATTATTATCATCATTGGGAACAGTTTTTGCTAATTCTTTTTTAAAGTAAGATGAACGATAACGTAAGATAGCCGAGTGTGCAGTAAAGGTTTTATTATCAACTTCAATAATAACATTATATTCTTCTGTATCATTAAGAAGTTCTGAAAAGTCTTTAGATAACTTTTCTAAAAATTTAAATGCCATTTTTTTAGAATAATTTTTTTTTTCGAATTTTTGCAATTTTAGAAGAGTTAGAGGTACAAACTGAAATCGGGATTTTGTGTCCTGTTACACAATTTGGATGCATGTTAATTTTTTTGTCAACAAAATAATACATCCACAAATGTGCCCTATCTGCCGCAATCCGTCGATCTAAACTTGCCTAAACTTAATGTGACATGTTGCACAGGTATTTTTTTTATTAATATAGAAAAAAAGTTGCAACTAAATTACATATGATCTTTGCAGTTAACTAAATAATTTTATTTTGAGAAAATGACCGAAAATGCCTATTCTAATTTTAAGTACCAAGAGAAACCAAAGTTCGATTTTCCCTCCTTTATTCATTATTCAATATGTAGATATTATATCACCAGATAATCTTAAATTAATGATCCGCACTTAACTGGATTAATGATTTTCAAAGTTAATTTATTCATTTTTTATTTTCAAATAAATAAATGAATTATTATATAGTCCGAATTGATAACAGTGAAATTTTTTATTTAATTTTTTTTTTTCGAAACAAAAGTATGAATTTGCAATTGAATAATATTCAAGAAAATTTATAATTTTTTAAAGCAAAAATTTCCGTTTGAATATTCTCATAACCAACAAATGATACAAATCTAAAAAAAAAGAAATTTTAGTCATTTTTTTTTTTCGCTTTTTATTTAATACTTACGATATTGAAATTTATAAATATATGCAAAAAATCAATTTCGAACAACTTCAATTGATTACTTAAAGTAAGTTTTATAATAAAATTTTGCATTATTTACGTTTAAAAAAATAAATTTCATCAAACACTGCCTAATTAAATTGATGTTGATATATTTCGAAATCTTTGCTTCACTTTACAAAAAGAATAATACTTTAGATTTTCATTTATGCATTTATTTATTTGTTCAAGTTTAAACAATAAAAAAAATAAAATTAAAATATGAAAATTCTTTTAACAATCATTTACATTAAAATTTTTGTTTCTTTTCGATATGACTCTCTACAGAAACAACAACATTATCATCACCATCATCATCTAATTAAAATTAATAAAATAATTAGTACCAATCCCAAATTTTTTTAAAAAAGATATAAAGGAAAAGATGTTTACCTCTATCCCTCTTGTTACTATTATTAGTATTATTTGTATTATTATCTTTATTATTTTCATTAGTATCTTCATTATTATTTTTATCCTCTAATAAATAAATTAAATTAGTATCAATCAAAAATATTTTAATATGATATTCAGAAAATAATTGAAGAAATAAATTTACCAATTATATTATCAGGAATTGAAAAAAATTTCTGTCTTGAATCTAAATAAATAATTAATAGAAATTTTTTTTCTAAAAAAATAAATAAAATTTATTTATACTTACTAAATGTATCATATCCAGGAATTGTGATTTTAGGAATGAGTCTACTTGTATATATTGCTTTAGGATGCACTTCATTTGGATCATATTTAATAAAATCCTTGTTTGATTTTTTTGCCACTATAATTTGTTTTTTTACTTGTTGTTTTATTTCATTATCATTAAAATATTCAAAAAGTTGAAAATACAATTCTTCAGCAGTTGGACGATTGAGAGGTTCAAAATTCCAGCATTTTTCTATGATTTCTTTAAAAAATTGAGGAATTTCACACTTAATTTCAGGTTTAAGCCCTTTGTAAATGTCCATTGCAAGATTTTCATTATGTGGAATATTATAATATGGTGGGTAGCTAGTTAGAACTTCTAACATAATCATACCAAAAGAATAAATGTCAGATGCTTGAGTGTATTCTCCTCTACTCAATGTTTCAGGTGCCATGTATGGAATTACACCATAAATTTTTTCTGGATCATTTTCAGTAACTGGTTTGCACAATCCAAAATCAGTAATATAACTTAAAGTTAGAGTTTGATTAACTATATTACCAGAATGAAAATCTTTGTGCATTAAACCCATTTTATGGATATTTTTAAGTCCATCTACAATATTAAATAAAATAGAAGATTTTTTTCCCCAGGTTAATTCTTCAAACTTATTATTCAACAGTTTTCGAAGACTACCATATTCTGCATAATTCATAACCATCATATATTCATTTTCTGTTGGATTTTTAGTGATTCCATATATTGAAACTGAATTTTTGCCTCGAAACTTAAGTTGATTTTTAATCTAAAATATTTATTAGCATAAAATAAAATTATAATATATTTAAAATAATGAAATTAAATAACATGAATATTTACCTCTTGCAAAAAATCATTTTTGTTTGTGAGATTGTCAAGACTTTTTAAGCAAATACTTTGTTTACCTTTCCTATGCCAAACAACTTTATCAGAGAATTTAATAAATCCATCAAGCCAATTTGCTTTATGTACTGTGCCAAAACCCCCTTTACCAAGGTATTTTACATTTTCAAGTCTGTTAAATGGAATCCATTCAATAATTTCTTGACATTTATTTGCTTTTAGTTGTATTTGTTGAATAAATTTATCAATTTCTCTATCTCCACTTGTCCATTTATTAAATTCATTTTGAAATTGTTTGGCATTACATGAATGGCACCAATTTCTTCCAGTATTATTTTGATGACACTTGCCACATTGTCCAAAATCACTAAAAATATTATTGACAATTGATCAGAGAATTGTTATAGAATATTAAAACATTGATTTCAATAATTATAAAATTAAATAATCACCCGCTGTAATATAATTTATATTGATTAGTTTATTATTGATTAGAGAATCGTTATATAATATTAAAACATTGATTTCAATAATTATA